>QJOA01000306.1:6892-73311 GCA_004155915.1 Monosporascus sp. CRB-9-2
GGGTTTCATTTGGCCCCCCCCCCCCTTTTTTTTAAAAAAAAAAAAATTTTCCAACGCGGTTTTTTGAGCCCAAGTCTCTCATATCTTCGTGCTGTCAGTATTGGAAAAGGGGACGGTCTAGCCACGATAGTGTGTTATTCTGCTGTATAAAATGGAACTGCCAACACTGTAAAAAGGCAGGTCATATATACTGTTACAGAACAGTCATGTCAGTCAAGAGATGTGTCGTTTGTCACATATCAGATGACATCTGCATCTGTGTGACGCATAAGTAGTCTATGTGAGTATAAACTGATATCATCGGAAAGGGAATTCGGCTCTTCAACTGAGGGGCACGGAGACAGGACAGGAATTGTATATTATGACCTACTCCTCTATTCCTATTTTGAGAAGACGAAGAATACAGACCAATTTCGGACAAACACTTCATTGGTCATCCTGATACCCGCAGACCTAAGTCAAATATTCCGCTTCATTTTGCACACAATGCCTTCCAGGATATCAGCTAGCTCACGGAGGACCTTGATCTGGAGCAGTCTACCATCCTCCGTATCAGCGAAGGGTGCCGGTATACTGAGCATGCAGTCCTCAACGTAGCACCATGACTTTGCGGGCCAGCACAAGCAGTCCAGATAGAAGTGCGGGAACCTATTTCGAAGTGCGCGCTGGCACTGAGTTTGCGACGGCCATCATGACCTTGAAATGCCACTGCCATGTCCCGTCGCGCAGGAGCTCGGCCTTGCAGAAGCCCCGCTCAACCATATTGACGACGACCTGGGGCCGTCCACTGTCTTCCATCTCTTTGAGCCCTCCCGTATAATGAGTACGCTGATGAGCTTCGTGTTGGATAGCGGCTGTACATGCCGCCGCTCCCTCTGAGCGCCTTGAAGACAGACGGTTTCTTTCGTTGCTCGAAATTAGTATAGTCAAGTGCCAAGGTGTGACCCCTTTTCTAGGGCCCAGTGCCCCACCAGCGAGGGCCTTGTTGTGCATATATAGGGAGCTTCTCCCCCGAATAGTTAGGGAGAGGTAGATATTAATGGTCATCCATTTCTACCTATACTACGAGCTACCAGCCAGGTTGCTTCCCTTGATTTTCACGTTGTACTTCACCATTTTCTCCGACAGTATAGCACTGGGCATTGGATCCTACTGCGCACAAAATGCGGCATGCCGGGCCGTGAAGAGGCCGTTGTTAAGGGTAAGCTCCCCAGACAGTCGGGGCTTAGCCCAAAGACCGAGGGACACTTTCCTCTCCTCGTTCATCGCAGAACTTAACACTGGTCTTCCGCATGGTAGGCAGGAGTAATAAGGCCATGAGCCAGGTAGGGATAACATTGACAGTGCATTGTCGTTCGCAACCTTCGAACTGGTGATAGACCTGGCTCAATACGCCAGCGTTCTTGCCGACAATGCCGAGTCGCTCGAGTTCGGCTGCTCGGCGACAAACAGCTCGGCGCTCTCGAATAATCCGAGGTCAACTTCCATATCTCCAACTCGCAACTGGTACGTTTCTCTAAGGACTCGGAGTCTTCTTTAGCTGCCTTTGCTTTCACGGGACTCCTGCACCTAAAAATAACTTTTCACGTGTTGAGCGGAGGAAATGTCGCGCAGCCTTCCAGCCTAAGTCGGTGTTTGCTCCAGTGACGATGACCGCCATGCCCGTGAAATCACCCGTGGGCCGTGGGAGAGGTAGAATTTGCGTTCTAAACGATTTTCTCAGACACCGATTCCTGGAGATGGTCTGGTCAGCAATGTATAAACTCGGGAATTAAAGTGAATTATCGGTTCGCTTACGTCGTTGAATCGGAGCGTCTATTCGACCAATACCAATCCGAAGCTATCGAGAGAGAAGGGACTTCAGAGCTTCTGGAGTAGATACTATCATGTACGAACGAGATTTCCGTCAAGATTGCAGATAGCATCATATACTGGAACGTGCTTGTTCATTGCGCAGGATGTATTCATACACCTATGCCTGCTGCCCAGGCTAACATTCAGGACTATTGGGCATCCTGCGAGGCACGTCTCGGTTCCATTCTAGCATTGTTACTGGCCGCATAGCATCAATTGCCTAACCCAGGAGGGTGGGAAGCAAATGTGAAATCCATAGCTCAAGGGTCCTGCTCCCGCGGGCTTTCCGGGAACGCATAGTGCGCACTGAGTCGGTAAGACATATGAATGGTACCTAGAATATACGCAGCAAGCCTTGAGAGATGGACTAAGAACATGAAGAAAAGAATCCTCGGCATAGGGCCGACCGGAGGTGACATGCTACCCGAGTCATTGCGAACCCCCGGTCCCCCCTTCCCCCAGGGGAAGAAGGTATAACTAAGTGAGACGCCGATAGGGGATTATCAAGGATGATATCGCAAGACATCCAAGCGCATTGGTCACTAAGAGGGTTCGTGAAGCGAAAAGGAACGGCTGCCTAGTCCACAGTAAAG
Organism: Monosporascus sp. CRB-9-2; assembly: GCA_004155915.1. Taxonomy (NCBI): domain Eukaryota; kingdom Fungi; phylum Ascomycota; class Sordariomycetes; order Xylariales; genus Monosporascus; species Monosporascus sp. CRB-9-2. The sequence goes on from QJOA01000306.1 coordinate 9,340, forward strand.
GTTCATGAACTGATCCCGCCTGAATCAACCCGTGCTAAGGTGGCCGTCATGCTAAGGCTTCCTAATGTCCTTGCTAAATTTTGCGCGATTCAAGTAACTCATTAAGGCTATATACTGTAACACCACATGGTTTATGGCGGGCTTTGCAAGTTCTTAATAGCACATGCTACAGCAGACTTTAACCAGGATTGCTTCTCACTTAACCCTGCCCTGCGTAGGCCAAACACCCATCGTCTTCCAGAACGCCCGTCCATCAAGCATTCTACCCAGCGAAGAGGTATCCCTAGGCAGCGCCCTCACGTCCTCCTCGTCCATCAGCTCGCCGACCCACCTCAGCAGCTCCTCGCCCCTCTCAACATCCGCCCCAGAAACCCCACAACCGGCCTCAACACCATCACTGTCACCATTACCGACAGCAGGCGCAACGCCGCGCGCCATCTCCCCGGCGCAGTCCTGCACAAGCTCCCACCAGTCGTAGACATGCATGTCGCAGACTATCCAGCGGCGCGCGGCGGTAAAGCTGCGGTGGGCCGCGACGATGCCCCGCGCGACGTCGGCGCCGTGCACCATATGCAGGGCGCAGCGAGCACGCAGGTCCTCCTTGGAGCCCGCCACGCGGCCACTCTGCACCCAGTGCCGCGGATGCCGGGAGCCGCCGTACAGCCCCGCGAGGCTGAGCACGGCGCCCTGTGCCTCGCGCATGAGCTCGTCTTCGGCCACGGCGCGCGAGTCCGTGGTATCGTACGGCGAGTCCTCCGAGTTCCAACCTGCGTTCGTCCAGATGTTCGTCACGCCTAACTGGATGAAGTGGGTCTCTGGTCCGCCGCTATCGCTGTTGCTGTTGCTGTGACGGCGGCTATGCGTGGTGTTGTACAGGCTGGTTAACAGCTTCGATTGCCCCTTGCCCTTGAGCGGGAATGTGATCAGGACCGTGGTTGCACGGGGCAGTCTGTTGTAGGGCTCTCGGTCTCTCGAGTCCGGGTCGAATACGAACGGAATTGTGCCGTTGCGACCGTTGGTGGTCGTCGCTGCGTACGTGACACCCTCTTTCTGCAGCAGCGGTATCAGGAATGTGGACGTCCAGCCTGCTCCAAGGATGAGGAGGTCGACTGGTGCCATCTGCGATTCATGGTTCTCCACCAACATGGCGGCCTACTGAGCTTCGGGATTACATGCGAATTTGGATTTAATGGCGGTGATGCCGGAAATTAATGTTGCTTGCTACCTTTAGAGTGGTGACGTTACCAAGTCTAGCTCCAGCTGCAGACTCCAAGAGCTCAGTCTGTGCATAAGTCGCATAGTGGGGCACCCCTGATCTCAGATAGACGCATATGTGACCCACCACTATGACTTAACCGAGTCCGTAAACTTAAGGTATTGCAGTATATTTCAGGAAGCTGCGCCGCCATCAAAGGTGCAGCAACAAAGAGTGCCCTGTAACGGAACGGAATGGACTAGCGACTCGCCACATAATCAAAGGACCAGCAGTTCCAACGCCAGGTGACGTTGGAAGTCCTTGTCCGCACTTAAGTAGGGTACCTCCCGGGGCCATACCCTTACATGCCCATTCTCTCCAATTGTCGTGGGTATATATAACGCCGTTGCTAACAACGCAATAGCGGCGTCGCTTTTGCGACACCAATCCTGCCGAGACGGGCCCCGCCGTGAACACCGCGGCGTCGCAGAACATGCTTCGATCGCCTCCACCTCTCACGCCTCGCACGCCTTTTATGGAGTCCATGACCGACAGCGGTCGCTTACCAGCGTCGGTTAGCCAGATTTCCATCGCCCGCCACGAGACACCCCGGAAGCGGCCAGATCCGTGCATATTCTATGGCAAGTCTTTTCTCGGGTCACGACCATGTGGGGCCATGTGGACGGTCACCTCGCACCACCTGGATGGCCGTCCAGCCTCATGCCCTTTCCCGAAGCGCAGAGCGAGGGAATCTTAGTTTGACCACGGACATTCCTTCGAGAGCTACGTCTACCACAATCATCACGTCCTCTCACGGCCGGATAAGGTAGGGCCGGATTCCCGGGCAGGGTCTGATGGTGTATGGGGCCGGAGGCTCTAAATTGTGTTGGTAGGCTGCAGCAAGGAGGGGCGTCGGAGGAAGCAGTTTCGAAGCTATCATCACCCCGGACGAAGACTGTTCATAGATCAGGGAACAAGGGAAGGAGTGACGAGGATGTCCATGCCCACGAGTCACCCCGGACACCGAAAATAGTCCTCAAGGGAAGGCATGCAGAAGAGAAGCACGAACCACCTCACAAACGGAGAATAGTGATCAAGGGAAAGTGAGGAGATTTTGTCCTCCTGGAGAGGGTCAATATATCGCAATATTCTTGATGTCTCGACAGGACGGCATCCGTGCTGTATGTACGAACATGTAGAGTGAAGGTTTAATTCAACTATTGCGAAATTCGAAGCCCACAATACAATTTACATCACCCCGTATTCTAATAGCGGGCTTGTCATAGTTAGGCTGATCGAGGGGAGAAGGTTGCATAAGGTGCGGAAAGCTATAAATTGTCCTGATTAACCTGGGCTTTAAGGGGCAGTAACTAGAAAGCTTTATATATAACCTAAGAGCCCCGAAACAACGTTATTCCGGGGTGCCTAGTTGATCCTGGGATTGATGAATAACCAGTTACCCCTTTTCTGTAACAGGGCTCTAGCGGCTTACCAGCAGACGGTAAATCCCCACTCGCATTTATTCGTGTGCCATTCCTTGGAATCACTAGCAGTATTCGACGGCATCGTAGGCTATCGGTTTGAATCCTGTATGGACTGGCCGCCCATCGGCGGATTCGAGACCTCCGGCAGCAAAGTCGGCTGGTTTGGTCTAAGGAACCATACACCACCAGTTGCAGCTATCCTGTCGACCCTCGTAGTTGGCCTATTTTAAGTAATTTGCGTAAGACCGCGGCAGGGATCGTTGTCTTTTGAGGGAGTTCTGCGCCTATGGTAAATCCCTTTGTAGGGATGACGCTTCGGTCTTGTTGACTTCGAGCGAGTGCTTTGGGGTCGGCGTCTTTCCGACAGACGACTTAACCCTTTTTGTTCGTCATGAATACTCGCATGTCGGATAGTAAGGAGAGTATACGGCCTTGCTGCTATCTTCGGCTGTTGCTGCCTTGGAGCAGGTCCAAGGTAAATCACTTCGTCACCGGAACTTGGCAGCCTGTCGCCAGCGTTAAACATCGGAGACGCCATCCTAAATAACCCTTAGCAAACTGACCTAAGACATAGGCGACTTAGGTTTCCAGTCGGTTGAAAACGCGCAAGTTAACCCTGCACGTCAGAAGCAATCGGACATCTTACGGAGTGTTAAAGTTTACTATACCAAGCTTGCCAGACAAACGTACCATGGACGAACACAAAGATATATAACAGGGACTAAGTTTACAGAGGATAGAGACGCGCTGATTATCAAATTAAAAAATGTGCTTAACCAAAGAATAACTACGAAAAAGGCATATCTAAAGACATCCTCATAATTACCATACGTCCCTTCAGACAACTGATGGCAATTGCTGATCCATCATTTGAAACATCTGATATCTGAGGTCGATAATCAGGTGGAAGCCATATTGCGCTACGATCGCACCATGTAATCCAAGAACCGTCGCCATTAAGATTCCATGCTCGCTTCGTCCCGAATCGTTGATCAGAAGGTGCTTGATTATTGGATTCCATTACGAGCGAACTCCTATCGCCAACGCGATTACGGCCATCGTAGTTGTCAGTAGAATTGCCAACGTTAAGGAGGATGCTGCCGATATCAGTTTGAAGCCGCAGTCCGGAATCGTTCGAGCTTTTAAAGCGTAGACAGACAACAGCGCGGCCCATATACTCGGTGTGGACCTTCTTGCCCGACTTCGCATCCCAGATCTTTACAGTACGGTCGTCCGACCCCGATGCGATACGGCTGCCATCCGGCGAAAACGTTACTAAGGTAACCGAATTGCCGTGGCCCTTTAGCGTACGGACCTCCTTGCCCGACTTCGTATCCCAGATCTTTACGGTATTATCGACCGACCCCGATGCGATACGGCTGCCATCCGGCGAAAACGCCACCGAGGTAACCTTACTGCCGTGGCCCTTTATCGTACGGACCTCCTTGCCCGACTTCGCATCCCAGATCTTTACGGTATAGTCGTCCGACCCCGATACGATGCGGCCACCATCCGGCGAAAACGCCACCGAGGTAACCCGGCCGCCATGGCCCTCAAGTGTTTGAAGACATGGACTCCAATTCTGCTCGACAGTTGGCTTTGTTAAAACCCAACTAGGCTCTTCTACCGCAAACAATCCGCGAATAATACTATTTACTGGAGTAAACAGCAATGCCGATATATATATTTGTAATGGAGCTTGTTCGATGATCCATCGGTTCTGTAAAATAAACCGATATGCGTCTTCAATAAGGTTAACGAAAGCATCCCCCCCAGCAGTCTAAAATAATTAAGCATTATTTATATGGTTTCGTATAATTAAGAATCGGATATGCCTACCACGAAAGTATTTCTGAGCCTAGTAAGAGAGATGACTCCGTTCGTAACAACGCCGAGAAGGCTCAACGCTTCAAGCCAGTGCAGGAAGTGATATTGGAAAAACGTGTTGATCGAGTCGCGCAGGCGTGTGCTCTCCGAAGGTGTGGAAGGCTTTCTAAACACCTTTACTAGACGGGAGCGTCGGTTTCTCTGAAAACCGCTCTGGTCTGCTTTACAGACGTGGTCAATCCAGTATACACAGGAATACCCCACTCCAAGTAAAGGATCTTCCGCAGGGCCCATCACTTCGTGGATAAGTGTCCCGGGATGCACCAGGCCATAGACGTCTCGGCCCAGTACCTTTTCCATCGCCGCCACTGACCTGTCGACGATACTGCGATGCACAGAATGTGTCCCGGAAGGGAAAATCTTGCTGACAGCGGCCTCGCTGACTAGGTAATCCTTAGCCGACTGATGAATCGGGTAAACGTGACTCTCCAGCAGTGTGAGAAACGAACCGCACATGTCGACAATCCTCTCCAGATCGGCCGTCTCATACTTCTCAAGCCCGGCGAGCGTGCGGAGTTCGAGAATGTGGAGCGGGCGGTATGCTAGAGTTGCGATTGAAAGAATTACAAGGCATGAATCGCGGTAGTCGCTAGTAGACTTGCCGATATCTTCCATCATCCTGTCATAGAGTGGCGGAAGGCCCGACGGTATCTCGTCGACACGCCTAACAACATCATCGCCCAACGCACCGTGGATGAATCGCAACATGAGGTCGACCCATAAAAACGTACCGTCAGCCTTGCCGAGGAGTTTTCGCTGGACGGTGGCTCGCTGGGCAGGATTGGATTTGAGTGACGGTATTTGGGAGACCTTGTGATCGATGTAGACTTCAATAGCCCGCACCACAGCTTCCGAGTTCACCTCCAGGCTTAACGCGAGACTCTCGTCGACGTTAACTTGATTGCGGCTCGTGACGATCCACTTTAGGCGGTTTTCTTGCAGGGATGATTCCTTGATTAGGCCAAGAAGGTCCGGCAGGCCGTCTTCGCATTCATCGAGAGCATCGACAGCTAGATACACGGTTTCGGACCTGGGATGCTGGACCATCTGCCTGAATACGTTGGACAGCGCATCGAAGGCGTTGACGTTGTTGTTGCTGGAGTCGAAGACCTCCTTGCCCATTCTGTCGTAGTCGTTCTTGAGGTACGATACGAGGCTGCTATCCTGGACTAGCAGGAGGTATATGAGTCCTTTAAGGATGGCGACGGCGTTGTTTAAGCGGTCATCGCTATTCTGGCAGAAGAAGAACGACAAGAACGAGTCGGCGCCGGGTTTGTCGAGTTTAGTGCAAGGTCGAAGCTCCCTGGTGATGGCGACCAGCAGCATCGTCTTTCCTTTGCCGGCACCGCCCTTGATCCAGAGCAGCTTGGTCTCGTCATGCCGCCACTTGTGGTAACTGGGGTGGGCGAGAATCCAGCTGGACGCGGCTTCGTATAAACCGCCCTTTGTCCTTTCAATGCGCAGCTTTTCGATGGTGGGGTCGGTCCACTTTAGCTCCTTGAGCAAGGCGTTTCGCTCGGCATCGTAGCTGATGGACGAGTCCAGCCCTGTCACTTGTTAGAAAGACTTCATTTCGTCGGGTGTGTTTCTTTGGGAGATACCGGCTGGCAATGATGGTGGAATCGCCGATACTTCGTCTATCGCCGTCCGTATCAGGTGTGCAACATCAGCTTCTGTGGGCAATTTTGTTACACGATTGCCCGTCAAAAGATGGACGTCGTCCAGTATGCCCTTCATCAGCGACTCCACTGTATCTCCTTTGCCCAAGGTGCGGGCGGCAAGCAAGTATCGCTCCATTCTCGAAGCCTCGGCCTGCGGGACAACTTTCTCAAAGATAACCGCTAAACGTTTTGCTTTGTCTTCGCAGCCCTCCAAGACGGGCTTTATTGCGCTGCAGAATGCCTCGTCAGGGTCGACAGAATTCAGGTATCCCTGGGCCGTTTGGAGCGTTTCTTGAACGAGAGGGAGGCGCTTGGCCACATTGCGGAAGGCTTCGGGGAGGCCCGAGGCATCGGTGGCGGCGCCGTAGACCTTCACAGTTGCACCGACAATGGCGATTATGCCAGAGATGAGGCCGATGACTTCGGCACCAGACATGTCTCCGGTTGGACCGGGAAGCCCGTTTGGGTGAATGCGAATGTCTGGATGTTCGGAGGCGTTGGTAGACTTGATGACTTGCGAGACAGAGGAATTAGAGATGATGGGTAGGCCGCAGTATTCTTGCGTCCATCCATGTTGGTAGCGTCGGAAGCCACATCGTCGTCAAGGCCGCAATGTCGACGGCGGCCATGGATTGGCAAGGCTGGCTGCAGGGATTTCTGGCGTGCTGGCAGTCTGTACCCCGCTCTGCCTGCCAGCTTCACGCTGGCCAACCACCATGGATGGAACCATCAGCCATGCTGCAATTTAGTGTGCAGTCCTGGGGCTGCCTTGGGCGCCTTGCCGTCCTCTTGATTGGATAAGATGAAAAAGGTGTCTTTTCTTGTTCTTCTGTCTACTCTTTATTTTCGCCTTGCTTCTCTCGGTTTTCAGATAATCGACAAGTCCTGTTCCCAACACTATTCTACCATTCTGTTACTAGGGGCAGCAGTTACTCCAGTCCGTCTAGACTTTCGAACGCGTACAGAGTGTACGCCAAAACTCTGAAATATCTGCGCGCCTAATTTTCGGAGAGTGAAAAAGGGGGAAGCGGATTCGTTAATGACTATAGATAGATCCTTTTGCGATGTCGCGTTTATTGGTGATGGGGAGCGCCCAGAACTGGCCCTAAGCAACGAAATTGGGACATTAACCCCCAAGCTGGACTAAGATAATTATCGAAGTTGATGATCATGTTCTAAAACTGGGACCCTTTACATACAATTCATATGGCACGTTTTCCTACTCACCAAGCGAACCTCTTCGTCAGTATATGTATCCGCATGCTTGTTGTCGAGCCCTTGCTCCCATGACAAGCAAGATTGATGCTGCTTGAGGCCAAGCTCTGGGTCTCCAGTAAAACCACCCTAACGGCCCAGAATTGGCCCCCTGTGTCCGCAAATGACACAAATGTATGGGGATGTCACTGCGACGCTTGGCTCGGCTTCACAAGTCCCAGCGTAAAATGTGGGGTAAAGTCACCTTGTTACGCGGCGCAGAAAAGATCGTCGTATCTGTTAAGACCGTTATACATTTTCGGTGACAACACTAACAAATACGTGGGTCTCTTCGCTTATCTGCCAATGCAGCCAGGTGAAGGTGGGAGTTACAGGTCATTTTAGGTTCGATTCCTAACAGCGCTAGTTGGTACTTCCTGTCGGGCGCTCCCATCTGGTGACATTCCGGATCGGCCCGCACGAATTCGGGAGCTAAGGAAACAGTCGTAGATGGCAGGTACTCCAGAAGGAAGGTGCCACACAGTACAGGAGCGGTATGTCAACTGGAGCACAGGGCTTGGCTTGTACCTAGCATCTTCGTCATTAGACCACCAAAAAGAGCCCCACGTTTTCTCTGGCATCCTTATGCAGGCAGTGTAAATTGAACGCTAGAGGAAAAGTCACTAGGAAGGACCATTCTTTAAGGCTTCAATTCCAATATGAAGAGTACGGTTCACAAGTAGAAAGCCGAACCATTCAGTTCCGGGAACATAAAGGGGTCCACCTAGCAAGATAGGTGACGGAACAAAAACAGAACACGTGATTGTACAGCTTGTTCCACCTCATATCACGTGCTGTGATACCATGTATCGTGATATACCCCGTTCTGAGATATGGCGTGTCCTGGGCTATTATAGTGCACCGAGAGATAACGTGTCCCAGGATACGTAAGTGTACTGAGATGTTGCGTCCTGTGAACCACGGACTGGATATGCCATGTATTGTGATATCATGTGCCATTCCAGCGTATGTACTGGTATGTTGAGCCTTACTTGGGACCTTACCCCAGATTCGGTATTGCCCTTTAAGATTCTCGCAGTAGAGACGACGGCAAAACGTAGCGCGAAGCATTTAGGCTCCATTTCGAGTTAGCTACGGCGGGGCGACTCAGCATAGCCATATACTGTCGGGACGTGCTCGGGTAGTGGCAACACGAGCAAATTATTGCCCTATTAAGACGCGTCAGCGGTATTGCTATCTTGCGGGGAGGTAACTACACAAACCGGTTAATTCAATAGTGTTTGACATAATGGAGAGAAGGCGGACGAATGCTTCCTTGGTAGCGATTTCACGCATTGCCTCCATTTCGAGAGTCGTCTGTTGTCACCCGGTATCGATATGGTCAGAACCATATTCTGTCGCTTGTCTGGACGTGATCGGAAGGGTAGGTTGTACATCGCTGAACAGTCAATGAAACCGACGGACCCGGTATGATGACTCTACTGATGATTTGCAGAATGGCCCCGTGTTAGGTCTTGCGCGTCTCGCGGCGAGTGCGGCGACCAAGTCTTCAATAGAACACCACGGCGGAACGGCTATCCATTCATGGGTGCGACGCTGCGATGTCTATTCCCTTACTTAACGAGTCCGAGACTGCACGGCTTACCGCAATCTTAGTCAACTGGAGGCCAATTAGGAGGGGGTCGAGAGCGCGCCTGTAGGCCAAGATCTCGGGCCGTCCTCGAGGGGTCCGCGCCAGGTCCGACTAAATCCTCGAATCCTCCGGGCAATCTAAAAGAATATTCTTGTCGTGGTAATCATAAAGAATTTACGTACTAGTGTCCTCTCACTTCCTCGCGCTACCTACATCTAGAACTGCTGTAATCTCGCATTACTACACCGGCGACTGCAAAAAGACAACTTCACTTTAGCTGCCTCTGTCCCCTAGCCATTTCGCGGCGCTTGGCTTTCTTCAATCGTCTGCACTGGACTTGGTCTGACGACCTAAGCGAGACCCTCTCGGCTCGCTTGACATGAGCCCGGAAATCATCCAAGTACTGAAACTACTCCTCGCAATATTAAGGGTGGTCATACCGTATCAGTTCCCCATGCCGCTCGGCACGCTCCTGTTCATCCAAGTGATTATCGTCAGAGTGGTCGTTTCTAACAGTTAGGCAGCAGAATCCAATGCTCGTTCCTCGCGTGAAAGACACTCATCGCCCAAGCAGTCAGGGGCATTGAGTTGGATCCATGAGCAGCGGAAACGGGCCCGGCTCGGGAGATGGACGTTGATAAGCGGCTCGGTCTGCGCCCGTACCCGGATGCCGTCGCACTTGTCCGTCTCCCTCTTGTCGTACAGAGCCACTTGGAAATCAATGGGCTCGACTCATAGTTGGAAGACCTCTTCGTCGGTCAATCTGCAGGCTGGTAGTGTAAGATCTCAGCGAGCCGGGTACGTTCGGGTATGTAAAGTTCGATCGCCGGGTCGACATACTCCTCCTATTCGTCCTCCATCTCTTCCCGTGCTTACCTCTCAATGTCCCAGGTAGGGCGGTTATAAAAGTATGATTTACGGTACTTCTTTACGATCCTCTCATCGCTCTGATCATATTTAGCCCTGATTTGCTCCGTAAGCTCGCGGATCTCGGCCTCATCGCCCCGGCCCTGGACCCTATACCGGCCCTATTTAAGCCTTGCGCGCCGCTCTTCCCAACCCGACAATTTCCGGGTCCGGAGGTAAATTCTACCAGACGTCGTCGGGGAGCATATCTCTCGGGGAGCATGTCTCTCGGGGAGCATGTCTCTCGGAGTGCGGGGGTCGCGGGTGAGGCTGACGGGGGCAAACAGCCGATACGGCTGATCTTCGGCCTCTTCTTCCAAGGGGGTATTCTTGGTGTCGGAGCCGACATTCTCGTTGAGGTGGGCGCTGTGGGGTGTGGCAGACTTCGGATCGTCACGCATGATCTAGTCTCAGACGGCACCTGGCGCGTTTCCTGGCGACGACGCCATTATTAGCACATCCGCACTCATCTCTGTTTCTCTGAGACATACGTACCGTTCGCGGCGTTGCCCGCACCCCTCTGAGGGAATCTTGGTGTCGAGCGTTTCTCGACCCCCACATCGAGGCTACGCCGGCCCATACCATCCCCCAGCTTGGCATACAGCATAGCTTCGAATTCCGAAAGTACCCCGTTGCGACGGAACGGCGGAAGGCCGGGGTATTCAACTTTGATTCTTTCCAACGTAGTGCAGGGCATTTGGTAGGAGCTCAGGTCTTAACCCCGAGCATTCGGTTGGCATCGGTCAAGCTCTCCGCGGCGAATGCCTGGTCGTACAGCGCAGGGGCGATGACGATGCTAACGGTACAGAAGATAAGTTCCTTGGTAGGGGTGAAGTAGAAGATGGTTCTAGTATCTGTTCGCGAAGTGCGGTCCCTGCCCTTACTCGAAAGCTCATAGCTCCGGGGACCTTGGAAGCATACGGCCTTGGTTTCTTGTCGCACCCCTCATGATGAATGAAATTGACGGCCATCACGGGGATGAGGCGGTCTGTCCTGGGGTGGCGGTCGATCATCATGAAAATGACCTCGTAGCAGAGGGCCTTGGAACGCCCACGTCCGGTATTCTCCGCCGAGAGCAGCTCGTTAAGCTGCTTGGAATCTTCGTCGGGCGGCACCTCATCGTCGGCCTCGTCAGACTTGTCCTTTCGTCGGCAGCGATGCCGCCAGCAGATGTAATTGCCTTCATACGAAGGATCTCGTCCAGAGGACCACTTCTCAGCTTCTTCCTCTGGTTACCCACAAGCTCGGCAGGTCGCGCTCTGATATACGACATGAGCAGGTAGCAGCCGGCCAGCTGGACGGCGTGCCGCTCGGCAGGGAAGACGCCGGTGTCGTATGCTATGTCGAAGCCAGGGTGATCCACGCCGATAAGCGGCTTGCCATCGATATTCGGTGCTCGGAAGCTAAAGCGAAGAATCAATACCCTTTCGCGATACTTACCAGCGCGTCAGCGGATATTCCGTGTCTGATTCGCCTGGGTGGCGACCGGCAAGGCCTTGAGCATACTTTGTAACCTCCTTGCCGTCATTCCTGTCCATGAAACAGTCAGTGATGCAAGTATAAAGCTGCTGGAATTGACGAATGTACGCCTTTGACGAAGCCCACGATTCGATTTCGGAGTTTTCGCAGACATAGAGGGAAAGTCCATCGTCGTCTCGCGTTGAGGTTTTCGATCGTCGGTTGCCACTTCCCTAACCGATTCGCTTCGTAGTACCTAGATCCGCGACATTAACTAACGACTCGGCCGGGGTCCACTATTGATTGGCCCCCCTTGGCAGGCTGGCAGAACTTACCCAGGCAGGCTCTGGCCAAAATAGTTACACCCCCATATCAATTACCATATTTACTAATAATACTAAAAAAAAAGGGAAATTATTATCGTCAATGCGTTGTTGATTTAATTGCAGGTGAAATAAAAGGATATTATCGAGATTTAGCACGTTTTAGTATAGGGCGCGGCGAGTGTCCCAACTATTCTGGCCAGAACTCGCCAGGATACACGTTTTGTCCCGGAAACCTTTCAACCGTGCTATTGTCCACGAGCTGTCGATGAGATGCGAAGAACTCTTTGATCTTGAAGGAAATCAGGGACACTAACAAGAACCCGGAATTCAAGGTCCGAAGACCTTGCTGGGATCGAAATCGTCACTGCGCCAAAAGAACAGATTGATAAGCGTACACTTGTTGTGCTACTTATCCGACAGCTGGCTTCTGAGCACTGGCAGGGTGCTTTAGTTAGCGCAAAGAAACACGGGCTATGTGCCAAGGTGCACTAAAAGTCCGGTGCCGACAGGATCCTCTTTACGGAGGATGAGTTGGAATATTTTCCTGATGAGAACTAGGTATTGTATCAGTACTCCAAAGTGTTGTTCATCACATGAGCCGGATTCCCTGCATCTAAGTGGAGAAGGATCAGCATGTGCGTTTTAACTTGGCCAATCTCTGTCCGCGAAATCCAGCCGGTACCAATCTGTCGGGCCTGATCCGATGCAAGGGGTTACATCGTAATAGTAGTTTCTGTCTATGTACTGTATCCGCAAGACATGTTCTTGCTAGCGACGCCACCTTCTAAGGCCCGTCGACTGGGCCTCAAATACCATTTTTCTTCCCCAATTTTGGGTTTTGTCAGTTTCCTCTTTCTAATCCATATAAAGCGCGCTTTCAAGTCCCCGTCGTCCCGACCCCTTAGCACGGTTTATCCCAAAATCTTTACCCAACATGACATCTTCACAACGAGAAGCGTCACCGGAGATCGCGGCACTAGAGGCCTACAGTCTCCAATGGGTAGAAGAATTGAATAAGATCAAGTCCCAGTATAACGATCAAGAAGGTTCGGAGCTGTCTATTTTACAAGATACGCGGAAGCGCCTCCAGGATGAGATACAGGCCCTTCAGGAGAGGGTCCAGAATCTGGAGCGTGCATATGAGAATGCAGCGAAGGAACGGGCTCGAGATTATGGGAGAAGGTTAGAAGCACATCTGAAGAGCACTTCGGACTATAGGGTAAGCCTGATGACCCTAGTCCAGTCCAGTGAGCTTGAGAAGCAAGCCACGGCACACTCGGGTGAAAGTAACTGATGCGTTAGCTTTTAAACCAGAGAGACGTTCCCACGTCACCAAGTAGAGCACACGATGGAGCAAGGCAACAAGAAGAAACACTCATCCAGCGGGGTAGCCCAGAAGATCCGCCCACGCCCCGAAGAAGGATACGAGGACGTAGGCAGACAGCCAAGGCCCCTTATGCGGAGCTCAGCCCTCAAAACACGAATCTCACCCAATCAAAGAAACGAAGGAGGTCAGAGAATGCGCTAGCTTATTCCCAACGCCACCCACGCCGATTGACCCGGAAGAGGACCAAACTCGATTCGCTCGCCCGAGATGCGTCGTTGTCTTCAGGGGCGAGCCACCGGCAGCACGCGCCTTCCGATAGTATTATTGACCCTACGGCTGGTAACGTGTACCGTGCATACTGGAAGCCTTCGAAGACTTGGTACGCAGCCGTAGTGCTCCCTGCCGGAGACTTCGACTCGGTCGAGATGTTGGGCTCTATCACCGATACAGGCCTCGTAAAATATGTTCCAGTCTGTTATTGCTTTGACAAGCAAACACGAAAGATCACCGGGTGGCAGAAGGGTTACGAGACGGGTGGGCCACATGCCACCAAACGCAAATTTCCCGTCATGTACTTTGACGACGCCTTAAATATACCACTAAGGGGCGATTTTAGGATTCCCCAGAAAGATTTGTTTGCCTGGGTACCTGCAAAGTCTCTCAAGCCTTTCGACTTTAAGGACCCCGAGTCGAGTCGAATCCCTGGCTATAAGTCCGCATGCGACTTTCACGCCAGGATGGAAGCGAGAAGGGAACAGCAGGCGCAGCTCGGGAGCATGCTGATTGACGGTGGTGACAGGGCGCGAGGTTCGTTGCAAATGAAGCTAGGAATCCCAATCGTTTGCTGATGCTAACATTACCTACATCGACTGAAGACGGCCAGTCAACGGAGTTGACCTCATCCAGCAGTGATGATAGCCGTCACACCCAACAGCCCAACACGGAAAGCATCTCCAGAGGCGAAACCAGGTCGGCGTCGGCAGAACCAAGGGCCGCGCAGGCAGTTACTGCAGCCAGCATGGATAGGGAAATGGTTGACATCTATGCAATACCGGGTAACAATGACGAATCACATACAGGGTCTGAAACCCCGTATCTTGGCATCGAGGACTCCTCTATGCCTGCCAAAGGCCGGAGAACTGGAGTTGTTCAATCGATTGGTAGCAGGGGATCAGATCAGGCAGTCAATGCCAACAGTGGTACAGCAAGGGGCGCTTGTCCGGACACAGCACGCGCAGAAGCGCTAGGACGGATGCAGCAGGCGCCAGAGCCCGTTCAGGGGTTTTCGACGTCAGCCAGAACCTCCCAAACCTCCACGGCAAGTGAGGCTGGATTGATCGAAAGGCAGCCTACGCTGCGAACAGCGGATGGTCCCAGAAGCAGCTCAGAGTCCCGGAGCAACGAGGATGAGGAGGGCCATTATTCTGACACATGCGACGTTGTTAGACTGAAAAGAGAGACGACCCAGTCCGATTCGGCCTCTGATATTCGTGTGAGCCCTTCGCAAATTGATCGCAAAACTCCAAGTTCTCATGGACACCAGGGGACCAGTACTAACGCTGTTGAAGCCCCTGACCCGAATCTAGGGGAGGTTGCACGTACAGCATTATGTTTTCAAGCATTACCCGACAGCCATAATCCATCAACCCGGATGGGTACAGGGGCATCAACCCAAAAAGCGAGCTTGGAATACATCCTGGGGGGCAATAATAACGCCACTTAGCCACCTTTAGTCTGTCAACAAGAACACACCGATTTCGCCCCTTCGCCAGCAACATTTCTTAGGACTCAGGAGCTCCCATTGGAGTGTTAATGTGTCATGGAACAGAGGCCCCCTTTCTGTTGGGCAGCAATATACGGAACAGCGTTGGTCCTTTCCCGGAGCCCTGGAGCCTTTAGCTGAGAGAGACAGCTACGCAGGGAACAGCCTTTCTCGCTTAGGGGACTGCTCTGTAAAGAATTCGTGGATCTAGGGCTACAGCTCGCAGACACCCCTGACATCAGCCTTACCAGCACGGGTTGGGCCGTCTGAACGTCCTCCAAAGCTATACTAGATAAGCTGATGGAGCCGGAGGCCAAAACCCGAACCAGAAGAGTTGTCGGACCTAGCTAGAAGGCTAGGTCAAGTAGCTAGGCCTTGACTTAGTAGGTCAGCTACAAGTGGAGATTACTTTCAGCCACCTCAGTATCGATTTCTCTGTTACAGCTAATTTTATGTGTACTTAATGAGGCTTCACCACTCTCCTTTTAGCTAGGACTTCTTAAAGGTCAACCTGATAATACATTCCTACTTCAGCTGCAAATGCTTCAGTGTGTGATGCCAGTGTCTCACAAATACTGGGTCCATTACTATTTATATGTCGCCAGGGATTTGGCACCCTATTTTCCAGATCGCCATATCACCAGATCTAATCCAATTTGGCCGCTGTCCAGTACTGGGACGAAAGAGTACTGGATTGGAGCGATCCCCCGGCTTGTCTAGTGGGGAACTACATTTCTCCAAGGACACATTCCCGCGCCTGGACTGTTATTCTGGGAGAAGAATCGGACAACCTCGTCTCCAGGACTTCTGTCCTTGCTAGCCATGTTGCTGCAACAGTACCGAACCATTGAAGATAGAAACCTGTCCGAATTCCAAGGCCGTACAGGTCCGAGTTGCGGGTAAATCCGCACAACATTCTGCTAGCTTGTCCATATACCTTGCATGGCTAGAGGCGATCAAGTCTGCTGAAACACATAGCCACACTAATCTCCCGAACAAACAGACTTGATAGGTGAACATGCATCGGAAGGCGGACCAGGAGATCTGATTTGCGGTATTCGTTATTAGCTGGATGCAATGGATCCCAATTCAGGGGAAAGGAAATGAAAGATGATGTATTTACTAAAAACATTTGATATTTCTACAGTGACCCTGGATGCGTCTTCTATCGTCTCAATCCGTTCATCCTAGGCTGTCGCGTCTCCTACAACTCATCGTCTTTCCTCTTCCCGAATGTTCCTGCTTCGTATCCTGGCATCGCTACAAGAGATCCGGCCAGGAGATACGGAGTTGGACGCCCCATGTCAACTTGGCATTAAGGGTGCAGGGTGGTCTGAGATTCCTGGTCTGTGCTGCAAGAGCTACAACCTCAGTCCTTCTTCTGACTTAGCCCCTTATTGAGGTCTCATTTACGAAGGGTTTTCGGAAGCCCCATTACCGTCACTCGAATACGTCGGTGTGGCAAGATTTATCTGACACTACCGATGGGTCACACTATTGTCTCGATAGCTCTGACTCGGATGGTTTATGAGGGCCCGGTGCAATAGTTTTTCCGTGCAAAGAGTAGGGTGACTGTATTACCATTTCATTGGAGCTTCCGTGACAGTCTCCTGACTTTACCAATCGTTACAACCGGCTCAATAGGCCCGAACTGCACGCCAGAGACTACAAGACCTATGGGGGCTTGCAAAGATCTGCACCCCTCGAATACGGCACCTTTCTGCAACCGGATTCCTTTGGCAATACAGTATCAGGCAATTATCATGGATAGTACGGATTATTACATAACCGCATCGGAGAAGAGGAGGGGAAGGTTCCCCAATAAAGGGTAATTATACAAGAGGCCCCATAGAGCCCGCCAGGATTCGCCAGGCCTCCCCGCAGCTTGTTTGACTACGCCTCCTGGGCGCTTTATTTTGTGTTTGCGTAAGAGGAACAAGGACGTGCTTTCTGTCAAGATGAAGTTTGCCATCGTCGCAGCCTTCCTCCCTACTGCTTTCAGCGCGCATTGCGAGTGCAGCTCCCTGCTTCGTGTGTGAAACTTAGGCATAGCTCATCCCTCTAGATTCCTTCGCTTCTATGTCCTATAATGGCCAAGGCACTGGCAGGTGGGAATAGGTGCGTCGCGCTGATAACTAGTTCGTTTGTTCGGCCTATCCAACCTTCTCATGACTGGTAACCTAACCTATTACTGAACAGCCGGACCCAAGCGCCCACTACGGACGTGCGGAGTCCGCAGATGACTGTATGTGTTCCTACTCCTTAGACGTGAGAAAATAGAGTACTGACATTGTGTGCGCTAGTGCTACCAATCCACCATGGACACGACTAGCATAAGAACTATGACGTCGTTGCCAGATCAATTGTCAACTTTAATCCCGTGATGCCCATCTCGCACCATGTCCCGTGAATTTTTATATGGCCAAGGCTCCTAGTGGTATATCCCTTGCAGAGTCCGACGGGTTAGGGCCAGTGCGTCCAAGATCTACAGCGATGGCCCCGAGTTCACGAGCTCCGGCGCCCTGACATGGCCCACGGAATTCGCTGAGACTATCCCCATCAACCTCCCGGAGTGTCTTGAGGATGGCGATCACCTGCTCCGGATCGAGCGTATCGGCCTGCACTAGCCAATACCCTTAACGGCGCGCAGCTCTATGTTGCTTGTGCGCATATCGGTGTCTCCGGCGGTACGGGCACAATGCGACCGAATCTGCTGTCTTTCCCGGGCGCGTACTCGCGTGAGGACCCTGGCCTTCTTATTAACATCCACCCCCCGTTCCCAACGAGCTATACGCCTCCGGGTAGTAACGCTCTTATATACTAAAGCTAATATTCCAGCATCTACCGGTAGTCTACGCACTCTGCTGGGACTGCCATTGCACTAGTGCTATTCGTTCCTGAGGTAACGTGGCTCATATGCATAATACCTTGTCCCCTGAGAATTGTATCCCGGAAGATGCACTGGTATGGTGGCTCTTTTATCATGCTGTCTCCAAGGTATATTGAATTGGCCACTCTTTCCTAAGATATTGCGGTATCCCCAAAGGTGCACTGATGTCACAGTTAGGTTGGTTGCTAGAAAGGTTGCATAACATGTGGAAAACGTAATTGTCCTGATTGATCCGGGCTCCAAGGAGCAGTGGCTAGAAAGCTGTGTGTTGTAGTGTGGGAGCCTAGAATAACGTTATTCCGGTGTGCCTACAGGTTAATGGGTCTTGATGACTAAGCAAGTTACCCCTATTCTGCGACGACTTCTTACTATGAAGCGCCGCCTAACCTCCTTCTAGGTTTCACTACTCACTGTCCATAATTGCCGAGTACTAGGTCTTGTATCCGAACTCGATCGAGTTCCAAACGCCTCTGTGCAATTTCCACACTTCTGTCATCCGTTCCTGCAAGCATGCAGTAGAAGCAATCCAGCCACCTTGTTTGGCGCTCCGAGGCTGTCCATGCCAGATGTTGCTACGATTAACCAATCCAAGGGAAAACGCAGCTCCTGAACCCTCTCTGGCAGTCTTACGAGCAGGAACTTAAGTCCGATATCGGCAACATTCGGAGATGAGGCGATGAGGTGAGGAAAGAAATAGCCCCTGCCAAGGCACAGGCCGATCACCAAGACTAAGAGCTCCGAACGAAAGAGAGGCGGCATGTGGCACAGACGCAAGCTCAGAGACATACTCTCTCGAACGGGAAACGAACTTGATATCATTAAAGAATGACAACTGCAGCAAGACAAGTCTCGATAGAGTAAGTTTCTCCATCCGTCTGCATGATGGTTATGCCCCGGCTTGGGCGTGGGTTCGGATCGCGACACCTGGCCAAACAACCTTTCATAATATCCAAGTACTATCCACGTACCATTCGGGGTCTGACTACTTCCTCGTATGTCCAAAGATACATCCCTGCACTACCCATCTTCATCACTTACCACCTCTGTTTCGGTACTCCTTCTCTACTTCCGCATCCGAAGCAAAGTGAACACCCCGGCCACCGTTGCACTGGTATCCGCCCTCTACTTTGACAAATGCGAACCCATTCTCGCAAGCCCCGACAGATGCGACGACCTCGGCCAGAAGATCATTCTCCACTTTCTGCCCAATTGTGTAGGATGATGGGGGCTGAGTCTTTGGGTTGGACGGTTCTGGAATGGGTTCCGGCTCCGGCTCAGGAACTTGCTCCACAGCTTCTTCGATCGGAGGCTGTGGTGCTGTTTCCTCCTCTGGAGGCGCTGGTGTAACTTCCTGTTCTACAGGCGGTGCCTTCTCGATAGGCGGAGAAGCAGGCAGCTCCGGCCTCAACTTCTTCGTAAGCCTCTCCACAAAATCCTTCGTTATCTGCTGCGCCGTTTCAAACGCCATCTCACGCAGCGCAAGATCGAATTCGTAAGGCTGCACCTCGGACAGAGGCTCGGTCGATAGAGCGCGTTCGATTTCCTTTCGTTGCGCGGACTGTTGAAGGGTTCCCAGGCCGGTGGCAAGAAGCAGCGAGAATTTGTCCAGGAAGCTGCTGGACGTGGACATGGGCGTAATAATGTGGAGGCCCACGGGGATTTGGATATTAAAGGTATGGTAGTTGGCGGCGTCCATGGCGGATGAGGTTTTCAGGAGAACGAAGAAGAGGGAACTGCTGAAAGACAAGACGACAGCTGGGTGCGGCAGCTCTGAAGGGCAAATTATTTCACAAGGCCTATGGAGGCGATGTACGAAGAGATATTGCAAGGGAGAGTTGCCCCTATATGTACTCGGGTGAGTGTGGGATACAAGCCTTTGCGGTCAAACGAGACATGGCCAGTGCCGACTGCTGAGAATGCAGGCATTTTATTGCTAGCTCAAAAGAGAAGGTGAGCTTCTCCATGAGTATTAGTTTCCTACGGCTTGTACTTTGCTCTTCGGAATCACGATCTCGGCATTCCTCATGATACCAGCGCGTGACTTCACCGGAAAGCGCTCGAAAGGTGTCATACCTGGTTTAATTTGTCCCAATTTGGAAGACTTGCAGAACGTCCCGCTAAGGAGAATTGATAAATTGGCCGAAGAACGTTGCAACGCAGGCAAGAGGCTGGACGATACTACCATATTTCCTAATCGAGGACAACTGTCAGGCAGCCACTTCGGTGAGGTTCGGGATAGCGCAATTTGACATTAATCTGGCAACGCAAGTCTGCTTCCCGCACCACCTTCAAAAAAGAATTCGGCAAGGCCGATTTGTCAAGATTCAGCTCTCTGCAATCAGGGTTACATTATTTCCTAGCCGAGAGCAGCTGTTAGCCAGCTATTTTCGGTGAAGTCCAGGAGAGCATAATACGACATTGATCTGCCAACGCAAGTCTGCTTTCCGTACCACTTTCAAAAAGATTCGGCCAAACCGTTCGTCAAAATTTAGCTATCTGTAATTAAGGTTACATTATCTCCTGGCCGAGGACAGCTATTAGGCGCCACTTCGGTGGGGTTCGGGATGGCATAATACGTGTTGGACACTGCGTAACCTTGGATTGTGTGCATTGGTTGTTGTATTGATCATAGAGTCCTTTGACGGAGTCGGTCAGGGCTTATACTAGTGGATGTGGCTGGTGTAGTCCCCACCCTGAGCCACAGGTAATCTCCGTGGCGTCCTGTCTATCTTAGGACCTCTGATATCCAACAGCCACATTCCTGACAATTCCAGTTATCTGACAAGAACTTGGAGTTTAGCTCATGAATGCTGCTGACGACACCGTTCCAGGCAAGCGCTCTTAAAACGCATCAATGGCTGAATACCGTCAGAATCTAAACCCGCCACATATGTTTGTTGTTGCCGGATGTTGCCGAAGAACTATGATCAAGGTTTTGGTTGATTGAAGTAGACGAGAGCCGACGTGGATGCTTGGATGTGGGATTCGCCGGGCGCAGTGGCCGAAGGTACCATTTCGGTGCTCTGGAGGACTGAAATGCTTCCCACCCTGCCGCCTTCTCACCCCGTTCCTTCCGACCGGCATCAGTTTTACACTCGCGTAATCCACTCAATGCGAGGGAGAACAGGGGCAGTCTGTCGGTACCGCCAATTGGAGCACGCAACTTCACCCTTCCAGCAGCCGATGCCCACGCCATGATGGATGGCCTAGGCTGTCGTGTCCAGACGTACCGTAGTCATCCCTTCATAACGATATAACAACCTCCATCCCGTTAGTCCAGAGGGAGATGCCATCGGAGAACACGCCCCCCTGCTCGAGCACTGCGATGATCAGTTCGCGCTGAATGTCATCCTGGCGATCGCCTTTGCTAAGTGACGCGGCTGACAAGTCCGCGATGGACCCGGTCCACGACGCGTATACGACCACGAAACCGGCTCAAGGCGCGGTGACCCTGCGCCGTCTCTTGTTGGCCAACTAATTCGCATGCGACCTTGCGCACCCTGCATTTGTAAACAAGCTGGCGTGTCTGTTATTGGGCCGTGCTGGGTGCCGGGTTGTAGCAATGACTTTGATCGAACATCAGCAAGTATTCATGGTTCGGCACTGCGTCCTGAACTACCGCCTTTTCCGACCTAAAGCAAATAGACACGCACGGTCCACCATTTTTGGGGACACCATTCAAATTATTTGAAGACCTTGCGGTGGACCGTTGCGGTGGAGCATGATTTGCATGTATCGATAAGTTTAAAATTAAGCGAACTAATGAATATTAGTGATTATTATAAGTGGTCCGTGGGGCACATTTACATACATATGGTCGAAAAAGGCTGTACCTAACTACTCCTCGCTGGCTCGAGCGCAGCCAACCCATCTGTAGACGAGATAGTTTGCTCCGGGTTAGCATGTCTGCAGCGGATGGGCCTGCAAACATAGCGGTTGGATCATCGCCCCATCACATTTTAGCGGGGTAATAAGTTAGCATGATTACATGGTGTGGCCACAGAAACCCGCTTACCCGATCAGTACCGAGCCTTGCCACGCTAACTTACACCCCGCTACCATTTAGAACCTCGGCGGAGATCCACTCAAGTCAATGCGGAATTTGCATGAAGGAATGTAAGGAGCCATACTTAGTATGGAGGGTAAATAAATTGACCCAGTCAGGTATTCGCCCTTACTTGTACGATACATATGTGCAATTGCTGAATGTACTTAACAGTTTACTACGCTGATATTAGTATGGTGTGGTGTCTAGCGCGCCCCACAGGTACTTGACAGGGTAGTTTTATCTCGGCCTCTTACTACGTAAAGGTGATTAACGTCGCCCTTGTATCCCCACATCTGAAGCCAAAACATGCTCGCGGCTGAAACCGAAGCCCAAGACAAAGGTTCTTGAAAGATAGATCGCGGTTCCCCGCTATGCTTCCTAGGATTGAAGAAGGACGGGAGAATACTTGAAAGAGGCATCATGCTTGCTCCCTCTCTTTTGTCGTCGGACTCTGCACAGGCCGTATCGCGGCCGGCTTGGACTGCAGCAGTCTGTTGGCCGCAACGAATAACAACTCAGCATATCCACATCCGATCTGCAGTCCGGCAGATTATTACCTTCTCACCCAATCGTATTCGAATAGAGACAAGTTGTCGTTTTAAAACATCACCCTGGTTGGTGGAGACGTAATAGTGGTTATCACGAGCTGCAGGAGACTCAGGCCAGAATCCAAGTATTTTGCAGAAAGTGCGAATTGTTTGGCGCCACCATCTCTTGTGACTTATTTCCCTTCGCTTGCAGCGGGTGGAAAGGGTATTTCTTCCTAAAACGGCACTTGCCGACAGAAGTACCAATTTTCAACCAAGACTACCTACTATGTAGCACCGAGTCGTTTAGGTGCCTTTAGCTCTATTGGGTTGGTATTCTCTGCAATTGACTCGCTTACTGGGAGGGTTAGGCAGACATAAAACACCATTTCTTTTTTTCTGGTCTGCTCATTCCAGACTGGGCCTAGAAAGCTTCAAATTTGCGCATCCAAGGTCACGTCTTTTCTGACCAAGATCATCTCAAAAATGAATGTAAGTAAATCGGACCTGAAGTATACCCTTTGATAACTAATAGCGGACCAAATCTTTATACTTGTAGAGAGTAAGTGAGCCCGGCTAGATGGAATGCACTGAAGCATACCGACTTGGTTTTATTAACGGTTGCAGGCAGTAAGTGATCCTTCCTAGATTTAGTATGCTGAGCCGTGCTGACTTTTGATGGTTCTAGAAGGTAAGTGAACTTGGTTAAATGGACGGTGTTAAGCCGGATTAACTTTTAATGGTTATAGGATGTAAGTAAACTTGGCTAGATGGACGATGTTAAGCTGGATTATGCTGATTTTTGATGGCTTTAGTGGGTAAGTAAATCTCGCTAGATGGCCGATGCTGAGCCGTGTTGATTCTTGATAATTTTAGGATGTAAGTGAACCTGGCTAAATGGACGATGCTGAGCTGGATTATGCTGATTTTTGATGGTTTTAGCTTGTAAGTGAACCTGGCTAGATGGACGATGTTAAGCTGTGCTAACTTTTAATGGTTGTAGTTTGTAAGTGAACTTGGTTAAATGGACGACGTTAAGCCGGATTAACTTTTAATGGTTATAGGATGTAAGTAAACTTGGCTAGATGGACGGTGTTAAGCCGGATTATGTTGATGGTTCTAGGATGTAGGTGAACCTTCCTAGATAAACGATGCTAAGCTGGATTATGCTGATTTTTGATGGTTTTAGCGGGTAAGTAAACCTGGCTAGCTGGACGATGCTGAGCCGTGCTGACTTTTAATGGTTGTAGTTTGTAAGTGAACTTGGCTAAATGGACGGTGTTAAGCCGGATTAACTTTTAATGGTTATAGGATGTAAATAAACTTGGCTAGATGGACGGTGTTAAGCCGGATTTAGCTGACTTTTAATGGTTTTAGCTTGTAAGTGAACCTGGGTAGATGGACGATGCTGAGCCGTGCTGACTTTTGATGGTTGTAGGATGTAAGTGAACTTGGCTAGATGGACGATGCTGAGCTGGATTGTGCTGATTTTCGATGGCCTTAGCGGGTAAGTGAACCTGGGTAGATGGACGATGTTGAGCCGTGTTAATCCTTGATGGTTTTAGGATGTAAGTAAACCTGGCTAGATGGACGATGCTGAGCCGTGCTAACTTTTGACGGTTTTAGGATGTAAGTGAACCTGGCTAGATGGACGCTGCTGAGCTGTGCTGATTATGTTTTAATGATAGTGGGTAAGTAAAGCCAGTTATCTCAGAATATGGCAAAACTATACTAATTCTGTTTTATGATCCTAGAAAGTATGTGACCTTATTTGAATATAATGTCTAGCTGAGCTGACGTTGCTATTTTAACCGGCTTAGAAGGTAAACGAGCCCGGTTAGAGTGGAGTACGCTGTACTATGTTAACCTTGGTTCAGGCTGTAAGAGACCCCCGTTGGAGTGGAGAAAATATATTGAATCAATTGCTAATAACGCCTGCTTTATGATCACAGCGTGTGAGTAGATTGGTATAAAGTAGGCGTGTTCAATGGTATGCTGACTTATGCTAGATTGTGAGTTATGTCGACCTTCGTATTATACCACTCTCGGTGGAATTATAATCGCTAACTACTGCTTTTTTAATGACGGCCAGAGAGTAAGGGAAACCCGCTTAAGCTGCGCTTTTGTTTGGTATTTAATTAACATTCTGTGAACGGTTATAGGCTGTGAGTGAACATGGTCTCGGTACTACATGTCCTAATTGATTAATAACTAACCAGGCTTCTTCAACTCTAGGTTGTACGTATACTCCAGTTGAATGAAGCCTATATCGGCATTGAACTTATGGCTAATGGCTCTCGACGGTTGTAGCAGGTAAGTGACCATAGATACAGTCGAGCATATCTTACTGGTATCTGACGCAGGTATTCTTCTATTATAGATTGTAAGGCGATTATGGAGTTTTCCTATTAGGATAATCACTGACCATGGCCCTCCAATGGTTGTAGGGAGTAAGTAAATCTGGCCAAGATCAAGTACTCTACTCTATTCATTGATAGCTGACAGCAACTTTTTATGAATATAGCTAGTAAGCAAATCCAGCCAGGTTAAGTAACCTCTATTGAACAAGCCACTGATTTCGACTTTCCGGCTGCTACAGGAGGTGCATCCCGCTAAGCTTAGCTACGTTTCGCTCTAAACATATAGCTTACCTCTCTGGTTTATAGTTGTATAGGTTTGGGGACGCTCCGACCGAAGATGAAGAGGTGTCAGATTTTGCGACTTCTTTTACGAAGGGAATTGCTGATCGCGGCCTGATGCCTGAAGTATCATCAAAGCTATGCGGTTCGTGCGTTGGCATCCCTATTAGGTGGTTGCTCGGATCTCCGAGTCGAGGTTACATTCTCTTCCGTCGCGCTACAGAGTTACATGAGTCTGCAGAGAGATGCGATCTTTGCAGCTTGATACTTCAATCTGTCAGTGACCTCCTTCTTATTAAGGTGGAGGCGATAAATATTATCATGGCGCCGCAGTTCTTGATCGTCGAAGTGTGTCGACTGCAACAGGTCGATTACCGTGTGTTGAGACTGTGCACAGATCCAGGTAAGTGAAAACGCTATCCGTCAACACCAAGAAACACCACACTCGATTAATCTAATTATGCCCAGATTCTGAAGCAACACGCATGGGTGTTGAAGTTGGTCTTCCAATTCTACCAGAAGCGAAGAGCCAGCTGCATTTCTACTTATTAAAAGAATGGCTTAGAGACTGCGATGAATGCCACAGCAATCACAGCTTTGCCTCGAAGGAGAAAGAATTGCCAACAAGGTTTCTCGAGGTTCAAAGCCCGGAAGGTTCAGACCTACTACGCCTTCGTGAAAAAGACAAGAGCGAATCCAAAAGTGGGAGGTACATTGCTCTGTCCCACCGCTGGGGTCAGATTGAAGGAAAGGAACAGCTCATCACCTCCCAAGGGAACAAAGAACACCACTGCAAATCAATAAGCTTCAATGATCTACCGCAAACATTTCAGGATGCTGTTACTGTCACTCGAAAGCTTGGCATACGATACCTCTGGATCGACTCCCTTTGCATAGTCCAAGACGACGAGGAAGACTGGGTAAAGGAGTCCAGGCGTATGGAGAACGTATTTGCGAACGCATATTGTACCATTGCCGCTACCTCCGCCGAGGACTCCTGGGCTGGTTTCCTAGACCGTCGATCAGTTAGACAGTCTGTCAGGCTTGTGGACGGAAGCGCTGATCCTTCGTTCTGTGTCTACGCATGCGAATTGGGCAGAAATTTTGATCATGACGTTACGAACGGTGGGCTAAATCGACGGGCTTGGGTACTACAAGAGCGAGCCTTGTCATCCCGGACCATCCATTTCACCGCAGGGGGGACGTACTGGGAGTGCGGGTCCGTGGTACGCAGCGAAAATCTCATCCAGATGGTTAAGTGAGTAGCCCAGCCCCTTACTGTCATCCGAGAAATGTCTCACATCCACAATCTTCCTGATTTCCCTGTTTTAATATATCTTCCCTATCATACAGAGCAACCTGGATGCCCGCAAGTTGTAGTTAAATATTATGCATTTTCTGATGGTGTTTAATAATGGCAAAGACCCCAGGACTTGGTAAGCAGTTCACGATTTCCGATGACCGTTTCCGGGCCTCCTCCTGGGGGTGCGGCCCCTGCGTTCGAAAACATCTTTGCCAGCTACTCGAGGCTCGATATTACGTACGGAAAGGACAGGCCATACGCGATTGCTGGGCTTCAAAGTAGACTGGAAGAACTCTACCAAACCAAAAGCACATACGGCATTATATATTGCTGCCTTCAGAGAAGTCTGCTCTGGCAACGTGCCGGGGGAAGGATGGAGGACGACCCGGGAGCCGGAACTGTTCCGTCATGGTCATGGATGAAATACAAGGGAGAAATACGTTATAAGGAGATTCCTACAACCAACGTTAGTTGGAATCGAAATATCAGATTCATCCCTACCAGCAAACCCGGTTTGAACGACCAAGAGCAACGCCTATTGGAGACGCCAGTGGTGCGAATTTCACCGGGGTGTGTTATTGAGCCATGGCAAGACACAAATTACAAAGTCAAGGATGTTAACAAGCGTCTGGTTGGCTGGATTAGATTTGATGGCAATGATACGGTCGATGTTGGAGGTCTTGGATGCGCTTGGGTTATGCGGCAAAAATCCAATGGCTGGACGGCATTGAGTCAGGACGGTTGGAGGGGGTTTGCAGGTGTCTCCGGGAATGAAAAGTTGGATCTGAATGGTCTTTCCTATATCTTGCTGGTCTCAAATGCAGCTCGCGAGCAAGGATATGAAAAGGAGGTGTGTCGCAGGCTCGGTGTGGCGGTCATTCAAGCTGATTGCCTTCTGAGTAGCGAGCTACCTGTGTGGGTGATATAAACTTCTATTCTGTTGCACCCAAATTGGAACTTGGGGGGTCGGCTAGGCAGTTTGGTCTCAACACCACTGTTCAAACGCTAAGGATCCACAGTGGTCTCAACACCACGCCTCAAACGGCCTAAGGAATTGTGACGGTCGCGGCTCCCTGTGGCCCTCCGAATGTGCGGACAATTCTTTCAATCTCTTGGAAGATATATAGGTCCTGTTTTCCTCTTGTTAATGAAAAAGGTTATTAAGGAATCGATTTCTTTTTCCAATCCCAACTTGCTTGCCTACTCGCCTCTTTGACTGCGGGATAGAACCCAAGCTCCTCATTTATCTAGAGAAAGCCGAGGATCAGGGGCATGAACTGCAACCCATCCTTATTGACGTTGAATTGTTCGGATGCGAAACCACCCCTTTTCCTCCCGAGCTGGCATCGATTCCAGCGGATGAGACTGAGCAAGACAGTGATCAGCTAATCTCGATCCGGGATGTATGCTTCTATATGAGACAGAATTTATTCCGCCTGGAGGCCGAGGTCTGAGGGGCTCCAATCAGCTACATTACGTGATAAATTTGTCCCGCTTAGCGCCTTGGTCGCCTGGTAACTCCTACAGTTCCCTATGACAGCAGAATCCTGAAGATAGATTTTTAAGGATCGCATTAGTAAGAGATATGTACCAGAACATTTATCGTTTGTAGCCGGAACTGTACTGACGTTATCTTGCACAAATGCTGCATAAATTACCTTCCGATTTTTACGGAGTCTTGTCAGTTTAAATAAGCAAACTTTTAAATCCTGCCGTAGGAGATTACGGGCGCGGTAATTACATAGCATCATAAGTTGATAACATATCGTATGGCCTTTGACTGAGAAAGGTGTCAACTAGTAGAATCCTGACCAGTATAAGGTTGTCTTTCGGCCGGTACAGCTTGTGACCAGTACAGTTTCGGACCAGTACGGTTTTTGATCAGTGCAGTTTCTGACCGGTACAGCTTCTGACTGGTTCAAGGAACACGATTCCACAGATCCAGGAACGATATGTGTCGATACCGACGGAAGCTGCATTAACGGATACAAGTTACTAGTTCTGATGAAACGCATTTGACCATATACGGCCCAGTGGGTTGAGGGAAGACAAATCCGGTTACCAGTGGAAGCCCGAAGAGGGTTGTGAAACAGGTAACGACTTGCTTCATGGCGGATGACTTCGGCCTATAACACCACCATGACCTTCAAGTCGCAAGAAAAGAGACGAGGGAATCCGCAACTTCAGTGCGGAAAAACGGGAATCCTCATTTATTTGAACAGCTGCGCCGCTTCACCGCTGCGGGAAAAGTCCGGGTACTGTAGCCGGCAAAGTAGACCTGCCTAATTTACGGCCGGGCCTGATTGACAGCCTCGCCTCGGCGATGCTAACACCCCTCGTCTTACCCCCGAACAGGCAGGGACGCATACCTCCGCCTAGCAGATCATGCAACCTTAGCGAGGGAAAGTGTGGGAGAGGCTCGAGTAAGCCGCTTAAGAGTCTGCCGCAGGCCAAGTCCAGGGATGGCGCGGTTGGTCGCGGGACTCGTTACAACGACTATGACAACGCCGATAGCAGTGAGGATGAACTAGTCTAGGGCAGGAGATTGGCAGCGCTCGCGGCCACAGGGCTGTTCGCGGCAGCGGCGAGGCGAGGAGGAGGACGTGACGATGATTACCCCCTCACAAGATGCGTGCTGCAGCCACCGCAAGCGTCGCAATATCCACGTTTTCCCAACGCCGCCCTGACGCTAAGCATCACCAAGCGCGAGGCCGTCATCGAAGTCCTGTCGGCCGCTTATTATCTTAACAAACGGCCAATACTCTCAGGCATGAGGCGGACCGAGTTCCCCCTCTTCTTACGAATCGTCCGACGAAGAAACAGACACAGATGCGGTCCATGCGAATTATGAGGAATGGCCGCTCCAGAACGCATGCCTTAAACGCGTAGCGGAGAATGGCAGGGCGATTTTCCAGTTACAATTTGCCTGGGGTGAGATGTACTACCGAGTTAAAGGCTGAGTAGAAAGAAAGTCCTCCTAAGAGGCAGAAACATGCACCACCAACCTTGACGCACCCAGCAAGCCGCGCTGCCGCCAGAGGCCACTAGAAGGAACGCGTCGACAGCCAAGGCCATCTCAAAGCGCCAACATACGCCGTAAGATGTCGCCAGCCTCGTTCGGCACGCAATGTCTCAATGTTCTTCTGGCCGGTCGCGACACGACTGGGTGCTGCCTTCAATGGACATTGTGAGTTTTATCACAGGTCATTGCTCTAGTGTGCCACTATCAACTAACCCTAACCGTTCAAAAGCCGCCTCCTCGCACGCCATCCCGTGTGTTACGTCGCTCACGATCCGAGATCAAGGAAATTTGTGGCATTGGTAGGGATGCATCAGTGCCAACAAGAGACGATCTGAAGCGAATGTCCGTTCTCCAAAATGTTATCAAGGAAGGTACGTGGGACTCTACCGTGTCCAATGGTCTACGCGAGCGCGGCCCGTCCTGACGACTCTAGTGCTGCGACTCTACCCGTCTGTTCCGGTCAATTCCCGAGAAGCTACTTGTAGGAATATTGCGACAGAAGGTGAGGCTACCCTGAAGGAAGCAATGAGGTTACCCTGGAAAGTTTAGTATGTGAAAATGTGCAGGGTAGACTCATTCAAGAAAGATGGAAATCTCAAGGTGTGTCCGCAAGTGTGTATATTAGCTATATCAAAGCTATGGACGTCATTCAACAGCCTGGGGGATGTTGGAGCTATATATATATTTAAATAATCGTATACAAGCATATTTTTTACTTCTTAATCTATAATAGAAACGTATGGAAAGACGCGTAAGCAAAGTCCTAGATTCAGCCCCCGAATAGGGGCTGAGACCCACTTTTATCCGTCGCATGACTCCGGATTCCTAGCCTACTCGACTCACAACCTTCCAACCGGAGGCGGTCCAGATGGAAAATCTCCCGTTCTCGTTCGGCCAGGCGAGGGAGTGGGCTATTGCGTCTACGTCATGCACGGGCGAAAAGATATTTATGGTGCAGATGTAGACGAGTTCCGACCTGAGCGCTGGGAGGAAGATGCTTTGAAGGACATTGGGTACGCATATTTGCCATTCAATACAGGGCCAAGATTGTGTCTGGGGCGTAAATATTCTCTCAATTTCCTAGACGATGACAAATCCAAAGGAAAATGGAATGCTAACCAGGAGTTCAGAGGAATTTGCGTACCTATTGGTTCCTACATGGTAGCTAGGATGGTTCAGGTATTTCCCTCCATGGTAGTACCAAAAACGGAATCTGTCGTCAAGGTAGGGGAGGAGAAACAGGTATTGACACTGGTTATCTCGAGCGCTGAAGGCTGCGTCGTTTGCTTGAAAGGTTAAAAGGATTAGTTTGCTTCGGCTGGTTTGTTTCGTAAGTGTGTCAATACCCACATCGATTTTAATGTCTAGATAGCCTAGGGTCTCTCAATGGCTCAGTAATATCGCAATGTCCATCTCCCGCGTTTAAAAGTCGGCCGCCTGGATCTGAGGTATTCTGGGGATACCGGCGTATTACCTCCGTTTCTGACTCTGGAGTTCTCCGTGAATCTCCCTGGCTACATTCATGAACTGGCTTGCGCCGATAGCAGTCAGAATGTGCCACCACCCATGGAGCTCAAGCAACCACGCCCAAGGCAGACCGATTTGTTTCCGTATAGCTCGAAGTTCGGCGCAATACTCGAGATCAATGTTCCAGAGAACGTACCCGAAAAGGCACGTAAAGATTGACTGCCAGGTTCTAATATTCCAAGATTGGCATTTATCCTTCGGAAAGATGGGCTTCCAGTGATACAGATATTGCGATCTTGAAGCAACCAGGACAATCATGGTGGCAAAAGCGATTACCTGGTAGATAATCTCCCCCGACCAAACGTAGAATGCGCAGAATAGAGCGACAGCAAGACCTAGGAGGATCGAAAGCGCTCGAGCTTTCTCAGGCGATTGTCGAACAACGGCTACTGATTGCAGCATAGACCATGCCAGGATAATCATTGAGAGATCATCCACAAATTGGAGGGTTTGGCGGAGCGTCGCGTGAAAGAGGAACGAGCCGATTCCGAGGTTCAGGAGCGAAAGTGACATGAAGTCCCACTTCGGCCTCAGCAACCCGCGACTTCCCGGCCCGTACATTACTCGGAGGGCCAGAAAAACTAACCAATGTCAGCGCCTGTTCGGCTCGGACGGATCGACTATCGCGGCGCGAGGAAGCTTCATTTTGGGGCGACCTACCGTAGGCGAGATTTGTCAAGGAGTTGATGAACTCAGCGAGATACCGTGTAATAACATAGTCTTCCTCGCAAAAGCTTACGGTCCACGGTTAATCATTCAAAATTTCGCAGTGAAACAACCCTCTGGCGCGTCAAAACTTACTTCGCTGCGCTAGACGGCGGGCTCCAAGCTCCCTCTAGCGAGTTTGGATCGCCCGCGAAGTGCCGATTGTGGTGGCCCATGTCGGAGGCTATTGTTGAATGATAGTGACAATCGACTCGAAATGGTTTTTCTTGAGCTTCGATTCAGCACGAGCATATACGCACAGCACTGGAGCAGCTCGGTTTCGTGCATTGAAATAAATTCAACAGAAGCAAAAAATAGGAAAATTCAGACAAGGTCTAGTGGTTGAATGGCTGGGGATCGGCGCTTAACAAGTTACAACAAGGCAGTTTCAATTGGTCTGGTCAGGTCACGCGGAACGCGGCCACAATGGGTCGCGCCAAGTTAAATTAATTGGTCAGTCAGGTTATGTAGGACCTCGCGCTACGGCTGCATGTGGGGGCGGGAAGTGGCCGCGCCCTTATTACTTAAAAGAATGAAGGAGTGACTGGAATTGATTGACTTGCTAACACACACGATATGTCGAGAAAGAAGCATATTCTTATACACACGAAATATGCGCACGGGTAACTGCAAATCTGTCTTACGGGTTCCGCATATTCCTGTAGGAAGACAGCTGAAATGTTAGGTATTGTGTCGCGTCTTTTTTACCAGGAGCTGACTTCCCAATTAGGAAGTAACTCAATATGCAGCATGCGGCTCGTGCGTTTGGCTCCGTCCTTAAACCCTGTAACCCTGCAGCCCAAGCTTTTGAACTGAGCTTATCACCGGTCTGACCCTGGCTAACGACTAACGTGACATAATTAACCCGACCTAGTTTACCTTGCCGTCGACACCCTTGCCCCAGGTCGCAAGACAAGAGAGCCGTCAGATATTGTTAGATATAGGGACATTAGTTGTGTTGTTATATTCGGCTAATTAGGTGTACTATAGCACGCGTGCAGCTTTTAAGCAACCTAACTTCGGAACATGTATACGCTGATTAATAAGTAGCCTTTCCGTTTACGGGGTGTGTTTCGCACCCCTAGCTAGCTGACAATAATCCTGTTTCGAGATCGTGATAGGCCCAAGTAATCCATCTATTTAAGCCCTCTACTTCGCGCCTAGATTCCACAGCTCTCCAAATCTGGAGCCAGCCTCGTGAGCCAGTTCACTTGGCCTTCCCGCTTCAACAATCTCACCCTTTTCCATGACAACAACACGATCGAAATCCATAACCATATCCAAACGATGGCTTACCGCCATGATGGTATATTCCTTGAATTCGGCGCGAATAACCTCTCGCATTGCCTTTTCGGTCTCACGGTCGACGCTAGAGCTCACCTCGTCAAGCAGGAGGATCCCGCCTTCCGATCCACCTCCCCCTAGCCCTACGCTACGTGAGCGAATTCGCCGGCGAAGCACTGCTCGTGCAAGAGAGAAGAGCTGTTGTTGGCCGTGGCTGAGGGTGCCAGCTATCAAGCCAGCATCGAGGCCGCCACACTCAAGGACAAATGCCCAGAGATCCACGGTCTCAAGTACGAATTGACACTCCTGACGTGTAGCCACGTCAAACGGGTCAAGGTTGGCTTGATATGTGGCGCCATCAGGGAGGAAGACGACATCCTGTGGCACAGCAATAATGCGTCGGCGAAGCGTTTGGCGATCTAGGTGACGAAGAGCTAAATTATCGATGTATACCGCATCACGTGTCCGATCCGACGTGTCTAGGAGCTTGAGGATAAGCGCGATAAGCGAAGATTTACCGCTCCCAGTGCGTCCACAGATAGCGACCTTCTCTCCGGGGCTGACGGATAATTCAATGTTCTTGAGTGCGAAAGCTGGCTCATTACCAGAGTTATCAGTGCTGGAAGCTGTGTTAGCACGTAGTCAAGCACCTGTCCAGAAAAGCCTACCCATAAGCAGCCAACACACCCTTCAGAAGAATCTCGCCACGTGGAGGCCATTCTTCTGGTGGGACGATATCTTCTCCCTCCTGATCTTCAGGCTTGACAGTTTCACTGAAAGTCTTGATCCTAGCGATGGCTCCAATAGATGTTTCGAGTTGCGTGTAGTACATCACTAGCTTTGATAGCGCGCTTCCAAAACTCATAAGCGTGACGAGAGATGCGCCCGTAAATCCCGAGTTAGAGCGGAGTTGCGTTGCCAGTATCGTTAGCAAGAGGGCAAGGAGAGCAACTACACAATTTAGGACAAAGGTCAACCACCTAGGCGTTGCGATATAATCAGTAAGGCCATTTTGCTGTTAGGCAAAGCAAACGAAGATCCCAGTTTCCCACTATCAGGATTCATGTGAATGTGTAAGAAGAGGGTGGATGCATCACTTAAGGAGGCCGGATATCACTAACTGTTGAATCATGACGAGAAGATAAGCAGGTCGCTGCGATGTGTCTAGGAGAGCCATATTTTTTGCGCGCTCTTGCTCTACAAAGCCGAAGGCTCTCATGGTAACGATGCTTTTGGTCGTGTCTAAGAAGTGAGTGCTACAAGCAATATATTAAATTCCACTCATTTTCGATTGCCATTGTATAGGACTTCAAAAGACTCACTATATGGGGCTCTTTGCCTCCAAATCTAACAACCTTAGCTGCCTCGA
Source organism: Monosporascus sp. CRB-9-2 (assembly GCA_004155915.1). Lineage (NCBI taxonomy): Eukaryota > Fungi > Ascomycota > Sordariomycetes > Xylariales > Monosporascus > Monosporascus sp. CRB-9-2. The sequence continues at coordinate 43,508 of QJOA01000306.1, forward strand.
CGTGCGGAGATAAAACCTCTGTATAACACAAAGAACTGCCCCTAGGAAGGGATAGGAGATAGTCAAGTAAGGTGAGGAAGTAGCAATAACAGCCGCTTTACCGAGCGACCCGAAATTAGCTTCGATAGTGTTTAAAAGAGAGTTTGGGAGCTCGTTATCTATTAAGTTCAGATCCTGGGAGAACAAATTTGTAATAACGCCTTGATCGGTGGTAGTAAAGAAGCGTAGGGGTGCATGAATCAATGTGGTCAGAGCGATTTGATGAAGCGATGCACCAGATCGAGTGACCGACGCAATGATGATGAGTGCCGCGAAAGTGGCCAATGTGAATAATGAGCTGATCTTGAGTAAGGAGTACATTCCTACATAGTAGTCAAATGAGTGACTTGGCGTAGACGCGACAACGTCATCCGACCAAAACGTAAGCCATACTGTAGAAAAGTTATCGACGAAGCCGTAGCTTAAGGCGAAGAACAGCACAGACCCAGCGATTGGAAAGCCCATAGCCTTGAGGTAAATTTTGTATACAGTTCGGTCACCTTGTTGTCGCGTCTTGTCTTCTTCAACTTCAGGTAATTTAGCTTTTGTAATGATCGTTTTCGCCATTTCCCGATTTGCAGTAGCAGGACTGCGTGCCAGGTCGAGTTCATCGGTTGATGTTCTGCTTGCCGACGAAGATTGGATGTCAAGACTTTTCACATAACCGCCATGGGCATTGAGGTAGTCAAAACTCCCTTGCTCAACGATATTGCCCTCAATACCGAGTGCCACGATATGATCAGCTACCGGGAGATGGCGTACAGAGTGAGTACAAAGAATAGCTGTCGCGTGCCTTTGTTTAAGAATGCCACTTGAACCAAAAACGCGTTGGAATACTTGACCCTCAGTGTCTGCATCGAGACTGCTAAAAATATCGTCAAGAACCAGGAGGTCCGATTGCAGGTACAGTGCTCTCGCGAGAGATATTCGCTGCTTCTGGCCTCCAGATAGTGAAATTCCATTGCTTCCGATGAGGGTGCGGTCAGCCTGGAGCAAGGTGTCGAAATCGGTGGCTAACAGCGTGGCATCGATTACTTTAAGGTATCGTTCTGTGTCAAAAGGTGAAAAACCAACGATGTTATCTCGGATGCTCCCATTCGATAGAAATGGGGTCTGATCGCAATATCCTACACGCGAATAGGTACTAGCCATCGCGACAGTTCCGTAGCTGTAAGGAACTTCGCCGAGGATCGCCTTCGCCACTATAACATCTTAGGTCAGTAATTACCGTTCTCATTGAAAAAGGGGGTTATAGGCATGCATTAGCACCAAAATCCCACACAAAGGCCATGCCGGAGAAAATAGTAAAGTACAGAGTGAAAGGCAAACAAAGCAGCCTAGCCGGTAGTTCGTAGTATAAGTAGTAAATAGATGACCATTAATGCCTGCCTTTTTTAACTCTTCGGGGGCGAAGCCCCCTATATATGCACAGACTAGACCCTCGTTGGTGGGGGCACTGGCCCCAAGAAAAGGGGTCACACCTTGGCACCTAAAAGCTCAATTGGGAAGAACATCTTCTAGAGGTAGCCCCAGGAAAGTGAAGAAATAACTATAGGTACTACTTACGCGTAGTTTTCCCCGAGGCAATTGGCCCAACCACTAGGGTCAGCGAGCTCTTCGGGATATCGAGACTAATGCTTTTTAAAATCATCCTATCGATTTTCCAGCCAAAGCTGCCATCCCGAACTATGACAGCAGATTCAGGGCTGGTGAGCCTGCTGGCTAATGGATCGATTGTCACCGACTCTTTTTCAGAACGAAGTGTCCGGTTGTTTAACAGTGTCCGTAGTTCCTGCCGCGTTTCGCATTCCAGAAAATTTTGTATGCGCCTCAAACTGGTGAAGGCAGCGATCAATCGTGGCAAGCTTTGGAACAACTGTGTTAATGGTCTTGTCATAAGGAACAAATATGACACCGAGGTGAAAAGCCTTGCAGCGTCGAGGCTTCGGTGAGCGATGGCGAAAGTTAGGAAAGGGGAGAAGGTCAGGGGTACAAATGCCAACACAGCAGAGGCCAGAATATTCTTCCGAAACTTAGCGCTAGCGGATAGTTCATCAACACGGAGTTTCTGGACATAGTCGGCGATAGGGGAAGCTAAACCAGAAATCTTGAGGCTTCGCATACTGCCTATGACAGAGGCGGTAAGGCCGACACGCTTTTGAATCGCGTTCATCCACTACAATAACTTTAGTCAGTAATTTCCTGTTCGAGTAAAAGTAGGGAGTCAATGTTTGGAGGAGACCAAGACTCAAAACATCTGCCTTGATCAGGGAAGCCCAAGACAATCCAAAAGACGCAGACAGACGCAACAAGTGAATCTAGACGACACTTACAAATCGCTGTCCGGGCGCAGTGAACCTTGCCAAAATTGATATGGAAATAGTGACGATCAAGACAATCACTATGGGTACTGCGAATGAAGCACCGAGCAGGCGATAGAGCAGCCAGCTAGCAATTGCTCCCTCGACCGTGTTAGCCCAGAATTCATGCAAGCTCCTAAACCCGAAATTAAGCTGCTCGATATCCGCGCTCATCAAAGTGAGTGGCGCGTGCTCGTCTCCGGTGCCTATGCGAACTTCAGTAGCTTTGATATATATAGCAGTTATAAGGATTCCGCGCGCCATAAAGAACACTCGATGATGGAGATACCAGTAGAACGCGGTAGACACTGCGATACCCCAATAGATTAAAAAGCTAGCACCAATCAAGCCATAGCTTACGTTGGTTTTCTCCTGGCCGTTAGGATCTGATAGGTGTTCTATAAGAGTGTTGATAAAGAACGGTTGGCTGAAAGTGAATGCAATCAGCGCGATTCTTGGTGGAATCGGCAGGATGAGAGGAATTAACAGGGAGCGAGCAAGTGCTCTGACAAGGCCATATCGATTATGCCGAGAAAACTGTGCGTAAAGGTCTGCTGCAGCAATGTTGTAATCTAAGGGATAAAGATCGCGCAATTGTAGGACTTTGCGATATCCAGCAAGAAACAACTGGACGAGCCAGGAGTAAACGCCCAAACTGTAGATACCACTGGTCTCCTCAGGACTGTGTTCTTTATTGTCCCATCTTATCCACTTCGTTTTTCGCTGAGCTTCAAGGATAATGATGAGGATCTTGGTGGCGAACGAGGCAGTAAAGATTGTGGTATAAGTTACTTCAGGCCTCGTGGTCGATGCAAGCCAGTATGTCCGAACTTGGGCAACATTGAGGAGCAGCGTTAAAGACAGATATGCGCTGAGTAGCAGAGAAGGCCGTGGTGATTTATTGTGATCGAAGAACGAGAGCCCGATCATGCACAGCGCGGCTATAAAGCGCAGAGAAGAAGCAGCGATTGCAACACGAGTCGTGATGAATGAGTTTATCCCATCTAGGATAAGTAATGAAAGCTCTAGAGAAGCGTAAGATATTATAGCTCCCTAAGGGAATCAGTAAGCCTAGGCCAGGAGTCAGGTAGTATAAGTTCGTACAAGTTTAGTAAGTTGGAAGGATGGCGCATCCACTATAGTTGGTCGTCGAGCTAGTAGAGCAATCCGACACGAGGACAGAACGATAAAAGCAGCAGCGGGTGTCGAGGAGAAAAACAGCTGCTCAAATCCCATGGTAAAGTCGAAGTCACCTCGACAGCCCAAAACACCAGGGTCAATGGACTGGTCGTTGGTGTTGAAGCAGGCGGAAAACAGCATCGTGTAGCAATTTGCAGTGACCAGGGTATAATTGTAGCGTGGTCGGCTCCCCGATGATAGGTCATTCAGTTTGGCGTGTCGTTACACTAGAGCACTCAATCGGAATATTGTACGTGTCTAACTGAAGGAGAGGAAAGGGAAATGAGAAAAATTGGGTCGTCTGGTGATTATGGCAGTCCTTGGTAAGATTCCGGATGCTGATATCAAGCCGCGTCTTGGGCGACTGACAAGCGGCTGACCCCTCATGCTGACGGCAAGCCTTTGCCCTACGTATATTAGGTAAGCTGCATCGCGGAATGGCGGATGTTGCAGTGTGACTGGAAAGATCAGGTTGCGCCAGACCTATCAGATTACGCGCTATGAGTTCCAGGCCAAGTGATGGGATTGTACGATCGAGACGTTGACAGCTGACTGCCTCCAGTCTCATAAACCGTAGATAATTACAGCATGGTAGAACTGGCGAATGAAGACGGGGGCTCTGTGTTCGTACTGCAAGGGCATTGAAAGTCGAAACCACGGTCGAAAGCACCGCCACCAAGTCCACCGCGGTGCGTACCACTTTGGGGACCACGTCCACGGCACCCATGGAATCCAAGGGCCTGATGGATCGTGCGCAAGCCACTCCACGAAGGTCCTTGGTGGCCTGGATTGCGTTGCTTTCAGCTACTGTCGGAACAGATGCTGTTAGGATCTTGTCAGCTATTGTGTTGCAATTTCTTGTTGATTCTTATGTATGGGATGCAATCTAGTATGTAGACTAAGGCAGCTAACATCGTGAGGTTCTCCTTGCTGATATGTGCTGTGGAACCTTTGTTCCTGTAATCCTAGGGACACCAACCAAGGCGCTTTCAAAACCCACCATAACTGCTGATAGATCTACTATATTTGGTTACTCCGTCGATTTATGCTCAGCTCCCATCGTGGAGGCTCTGTTCTGCTGGCTAGAATACTCCACCACTTCGCGGGGATCGTTCACTTCTTCTCGTTCCCGTAGGTGTCCATGGCCAAGTCGTTCCTCGAGTAGAAGGTAGACATCCTATACTTAGTCTCACCACGATATTGTTCGAGCTCCTGTAGTGCCTGCCTGCCTTCCCGCTCGATGGTCTGGCGGATCTCATCGCTGCGCGGTGTGATGCTGCATTCAAACGGCTGGGGACGCATGTTGAGCCCGTTTCTGCGGGATGGAGTGTTAGCCGGACTCTCCTTTTCCTTTCTCTTGGTGAGGAATGGGCAAACGAATTAGCGAACTCACGTGTAGTTAAAAATGTCCACCTCGACCGTGCTCCCGTCTGGCCGGGTCTTCTTCTTGATGTTGAAGCCCCACAGCACCCGCGCGACCGTGATCCACGTCCCCTGCTCGGCCAGCGCCTGTCCCGAGCACACCCTGCGGCCCCACCCAAACGTCATGTAGCCTCTCTCGTTAGGGAACGGCCGGCTGTCCGGATGCCCCGGCAGGTATCTGTTGGGGTTGAACCGGTCCGGGTCCGGGAACTCGCGGTCGTTGTGGTGGATGGCCCACACGTTCCCCTGGATCCACGCCTTCTTCGGGATCAACCAGCCCTTGTAGTAGTCGTCCTGCGTGGGCGCGTGGGGCTGCCCTCCGATGATGGCCACCGACCGCCACCGCAGCACCTCCTTGACGAACGCCTTGACGTAGGGCATGTTGTCCTCGTCCTCCCAGCTGGGGCTCCGGTGTGGTCCCACCACGCGGTCGAGCTCCTCCCAGGCCGGGACGAGGGTCTCAGGGAACGCGCAGCAAGCGAGGATGAACGTGATGAGCGTCGAACTACTGGTGTCGGATCCCGCGCCGAACAGGTTCCCCGTCAGCGCGGCAATCTCGGCCTCCCGAAGATTGTACTTCTCGCGCTCGCTGAACAGGTGGTTGACGAAGGAGTCCTCGTGGCCCTCCTTCTGCGCGGCTTCGTCGGCGAGCGCGTAGAAGAAGTGAAACGCCCGCTTCTTACCCAGGCCGTACTTCCAGGGGGCAATCTCGTTGGGGAACCGGGCCAAGAAGGGGAACGTCTCCATGAGCATGGGGAACTTCTTCCCCGGCACATTGAGGTCGGCGGCCATGTGCATCATGGCGATGACCTCGGTGATGATGGGGTCGTCCCAGCTCTCGACGCGCCGGCCGAAGGCGATGATGGAGACGACGCTGGTGGCGTACCGCTCGAAGTGCTTGACATAGTCGCCGGGCGCGCGGAGCAGGTCGTGCGCCACGAGCCTGCTCTCGTTGTTCTGGAACTGCCGGTACTTGCGAACGGACTGGACGCCGACGGCGTGGTGGATAAGCTTGCGGTGGGCGCGCCACCTCTCCCGTTTCTCGGGGGTCTCCGTGTACATGTTGACCAGGTTGTCCTGGCCGGCGCCCAGCTCGGCGAAGACGAGCATCCTCGGCCGAGACGAGTAGATGCCCGCGCGCTTCTCGAAGAGGTCCGATGCCGCCCAGGCATCGTTGATCCATATCGTGGGATTCCTAGCTGGAGTCAGCCCTAGCGCTCATAATACCCAAGTCACACACGGGTATGTTTTACCGTCCAATCCATATCGTAATAAGCTCAGCCTTGTATTGCTTGGAAAGCTCTTCGAACCAGATCCACGGCTTGCAATCAGGGAGCATGAACGTGTTCCCGACTATTGGCCAGGGGAATGGACCCGGTGGCTATAGACTTCTTAGTCCCAGTTGCCGTACGCTTAACGTTGACGTTGCAGCATCCGGACGTACCAACTTGGATCTCATCCATAGCATATATGCATAGTCGATTACTACCGCGATTAGCCCAACCTCCAGAGCCCACATGAGGAGGCTCCAAGGCCGGACTTGGTCGAACAGCATCGTCGGCTTTGGTGATGGTCAGTCGTCAACTACGATGTAAAACATGTGGACAGGTGAGTGCTCTCCTCCTCGTAGGATTTCGGCGCATGCTCGCCTTTATGTCCTCCGTAATTGGATCACCACGTGCTCGTGCATTTAACCTCTCGCAGGCATTGGCTAATACATCTGCCGGGTAAAAACGTGGGGTAAGGACGATGTTCCTTAACCGATCCGACATAGATAGACCTCAAGGTCGCGCTGCAGATGGGTCTCCGCAGACGAATTGCGGAAGCCTGGCAATATGATAACTTCCTATATGGCGCTGCAATTGTCAGACCTACAGTACCGAAAAATGTGAGGCACCACACTATGGCGGGCCACTATTAGGTCTCATAGCAATTAGCCCCGTCCTTTAGAGGTCCTATTGCGGAGGGCGCCTAGGGTTGGGTCTCGGAGAGCGCCGCTCGGTGCCTCGTTCGGGAGAATCGTGCAATCAGCGGACCGGGAGAAGGTGCGTATAAAGGAACTCTCGTCCGGCGGGTTTCTGTGTGTCTGCAGCCTCTGGTCTATTGTCCTAGAGGGTTTCCCTCGGCGATATCAAATAACCCTAGATCTGCAAACGTCTTCTGGCATTTCTATCATGCTTCGCTCCTTAGCGACTCGAATTTTGCGATACAGGTGCCGGAAAAGTTACCACAGGAGAATTGACTTATGTCGGCCAAGTGGTCATAGCGACGTCGCCTTTTGATCCTTCGATATCGGCTCTTCCTATCATACCGAAGCAGAATTCGGTAGGCCTTGGATTGTTCATATACTAAAGTATTAAGTTTACTTCAAAGAACTAAAATAGCTTGTTGGTGGGAACAGTCGGGTGCTTTTCATAGTTGGGTAGGGTGGCCGGCTAGTCGAGATACAAGGGCTGCGGGTGTTAAAGGCTCTACCACCTTGTCCGGGGAATGCTAAGGAGAAAGACCAACCCCGAGTAGAGTCTTGTCTTACGGGCGGCCTGGGATGACTTGCGTGGTTCCTCTCGGCAGAAAAATCAGGAGTAATGTCGCTGGAGATCAACTTGTCGCCTACTCTCCGATTCGAATCCTACAGCTTGTTACGTCGGGGATCCGGCGTGTATCGGGGCTGGACAACGCGTGAAGACCGAAGTGTACATACTTAAATGTACCTAGTATGGTGGGGCTAGTAAATGCAGTTCTGTCGAGCTGGCTGAACGGGGCTCAGAACTTACCTACCGAGCCCTATTCGGAGAATCGGTAACAGCCACGAGTCACACGGCTTAAGCCATCTGCGTCTGTAAAACGTGGTCAGGCTGTCTGGTTGTCAAAAGCTCAATGGGGCGCACAGGCCCCCGACCGGGGATTCCCCTTTAAGTTTAAAAATCCACGTGCCGGGCCGTTGCGACTGTATGTACAAAAGTAAGCTGGCTACTGTTCAGTATTCTCATCTTTGACGTATGAGGGTCCGGATGTTGCTTCTCAAGGAAGACGACTACTAAGTAGTTATACTTTAGTAGAGACCTCATCTGGCTAGTAGTGTTCCCTCCTGTTGTTACCATCATAGTTATTCTCTTCTTTGTTGAGATAATGGCCCTCCCGACGTCTCGAGGGGCATTTTGTAATTATGTCATGCAACGGTAGGGTACCCCAGATCTATCCATACTGGTGTTTCGATAGTGTCCCTCGCGTGAGATAAGCTGCCACCATGTACTGTGCCGAAAGACGGCTGACGGATGTCGAGACAGAGCGAGCAATTTCTACAATATAGACATCCGTTCTCTCTAATTTAGATGCCATCCAATAAGTATAAATGTTCTCCTTTTACCTATAACTTCAGGCTTCTCTTGAAGGTATGCAACGGGTAGCTTTTCTATTCTCTTTCTCCCCCGGTTTCGCTGATTATCTCCCGGAGCCTACGTACATAAGTACAATGCGCAGTTGCACTGTATCCGCTGCATCCTTAGTACACTAGAATTATTCAAGTGAATGCCTGCTAGACTCGGAAGAGCTTCTCCCAGTGGAAATTATCTGGAGCCTACTTATGGCCCCCCTGCATCAGCTTCCTTCTGTGCCCCGTTTTTGCCGTCTCGGGGCACAGCGTGCGCAATCACCGACAAAACCCTGGCAGCGGAGTTCACGCTATCATTTCAGGTATGGCACGGCGCTAATCTCATGTAACTTGGAGCTTGTCTCTCTCAAGGGTCTGACTGTCTGCATTGTACCATTCGCTCTGAAATTCTCCCATGCTTGCTTGTTGCTTGCTTGCTGACTAGCTGACTTGTCCACATTGCGCCACCAACGAACCATTCTTCGTCGCATACTAATTATTAACTCTGTGGATGAAGAACAAAGTGCGAAAGGCTGAGACTGAGACATCTCTGGCTCAACCGACCAACGAGAACCATCTGTCGCGAGTCCGAGTTCAAATACTTTCCTGTACATATCGCGGGAAAGGGTCGAATCCGAAGAAATCCCCCTGAGATCCAATTCTTCATTCGACCCTGAGCGCGAAACTCCATCCCCCCCCCCAAAAAAAAGGATTACTTTCGTCTAGATATTCGAGGGCGAAACGACGCGACGGACACGAAGTTAATGAGTCCTAGGATTGGACCATCAGGCGCCGCTCGCCAGGCTACAGGCGGATTCCTAGTGTACTCCCAGAGCCTCTTCGAATCCCGGTAAACCACCACGCCTTCGACGATATCCTGGGGAGAGCTTATATACGTCACACTGTCGGCCTGTTTTATTGGCTGCGGCCAGGGGTTGGAGAAGCACAGGAAGGAGAAGAGGAGGAGGGAGAAGAAGCACGCTGGAGAGAGGGATATGCAGACAAACAAGGCCAAGGCCGAGGCGCTAGGACGGAAAGCAAAGGTGCGTCCTGTTCAGTGTGCTCGTCCCTCTGGTTTTTTATATGCCTATTAGATGGTCCCCGGACGCCTACCCACTCTCCACGTAGTTGGGACTAGTAGTGCTGATCCACAATCTGTCTTACAGCTCGCCAATTCCTACCAAGAACTCCTGAAGTAAGTGAGCATGAGATTAGCTCTCTCTGTGTGTCCCCTCTTCTCAGAGCCGTCATCGTTGATACTAAGTCCTCGTCTCTTGTAGCGAATTCTCGAACAAGGACCTCAAACATGTTGGGAATTACACCTTAGGGAGGCTGATAGGGAAGGGCTCCTTCGGCAAGGTTTATCTCGCAACCCACAAGCTCACCAATGGCTCCAAGGTTCGTCTCACGCCTCGGCCTTCTGCTGATGGGTCCTCGAACACACCGCCCTAACCGCAGCAGGTCGTCCTCAAATCGGCCAAGAAAGATGATTCAAACCTCGCCCGCGAGATCCACCACCACCGCCAGTTCGTTCACCCGCACATCGCTCGCCTGTATGAGGTCATTGTGACGGAGACGCTGGTATGGATGGTACTGGAATATTGCCCAGGTACGTTCTATAGACGCGTCGGACGTGTCCTGGAGATGGTAACTGATTGCCCGTTGCAGGCGACGAGCTGTACAATTATCTGCTCAGACATGGCCCGCTGCCCGTCGAAAAGGTGCAGAAGATATTTACGCAGCTAGTGGGCGCTGTATCGTACGTTCATCTACAGTCCTGCGTCCATCGAGACCTGAAGCTCGAGAATATCTTGCTAGACAAGCATGAAAACGTCAAGCTGGTCGATTTCGGTTTCACGCGCGAATACGAGGGGAAGACGAGCCATCTGCAGACTTTCTGTGGCACGATTTGCTACTCGGCACCCGAAATGTTGAAGGGGGAGAAGTATGCGGGCGAGAAGGTCGACGTGTGGAGTTTAGGCGTTATCCTCTACGCCCTGCTCTGCGGCGAGTTGCCATTCGATGACGACGACGATAATGTGACGAGGACGAAGATTCTATCCGAAGACCCGAAATACCCGGAACACTTGCCCGCTGATGCCGTAGCCTTGCTCAAGGTCCTTCTGTCCAGACGGCCTCTCCTCAGGCCTACGCTGCCGGAAATTCTCTCCCACCCGTTCCTCGCCGAACATGCCCCCCAGCAGCAAGCAATCCTCAAACTGCATCAGCCGCCACCTTTCGCTACACCTCTAGAGAAAGACTGTCTCCATCGCATGCGGGCCGCCGGTGTGGATATCGACGCTGTTATCGAGAGCGTGCTGGCTCAGCGGTGCGACGCGTTGGCTGGATGGTGGACGCTATTGCTGGAGAAGGAGGAGAGGAAGGCCCGCCGGAGGGAGCGAAGGCGGAGGGAGAAGGAAGCAGAGAATAGGAATTCTCGGCGTATCTCGGCGGCGTCCAGTAAACTTGAGCGCATGGCCCCCATCCTCGACGAGGAAAGCGGAACCTACCGGCTAGGCGAGCCCCCCTTGCCTCGAACGCGATCACGGGGACGTCAACAACGCAGGAGCACCCACTACAGCGATGTAACCATCACTGATTTACCAAATCTACCGGAGTCTCTGAGAGAGAGGGCCAGTTTCACTCCAGACACGGATACACCACCGCCTCCTATAGATAAGGATTCGGTGCGGTCTGTGAGCTCATCCCGGCAGCGACGACCCATTCCGCCACCGAAGGAGGGGATCCTCCGAAGCGCGAGGTCTAGGGGCTCAACGCTTCACCTGGTCACTACGCCGGACGCCTTGAATGCTCATGGCGGCGAGGAGCAGAAGGAGCCCCCGAAGGTCCGCAAGAAGCCGTCGCAGGCGATCATGGCGCATTGGAGGCACTGGACTCATTGGATCCGCGAGAGCACCCGACGGGCCAGACTCAACAAGAAAGGCAGCTTTTCGACGCCCAATTTGGTCCCTAAGGATGGCCAACCGGGATCCAGTAGTAACAAATCGAAAGACGTAAGCCCTCGGCCCCACACGAGCAAATACCCCACGGCCAATTCCGGCACGGCCGCTTCGGACGGTAGACGTACTCCAAATCCGCCCAACGGTAGCACTAAAGGCAACGGAGGTGTTCGCGGCAACGTACCGAACCCGCCGTTGTCGGCGCCACTGGCGGCGCCGCCTCAGTTTGTGAACCGGGTGCCGAGCTCGACCTCTTACAAACGCCAGTCGTTATCGCCAGGTCCAGTAACGCCGCGTTCCACGATGCGACGTGCATCCACCGGTCTCCGCGGGAGGAAGTCGACCTCCTCCTCATTGTCTTCCATCCGGACGATGCCACACCACCACCACACGCACTCAAAGGCCAGCTCGACCAGCTCCAACGGCTCGGTCTCTACGACTAAGACGCCCATGGCAGGTGGACGCTCACCACACCACTCGGTAAAGGTCCTCCCGAACACCCCGACGGCGAATTCCTTCCCGTCCAATATCCGCCTCGTGCGCGGCCCGCCGCTGGCCCTCAACGTCAACGAGGGCATGCCCTCCTCAGGCCCTCAGAACCCCCCGGGCTCGCCGAACCCCTTCGGGTCCGGCGGCAGCCCGTCGGTGTTGTTCGCCAAGCGCAAGCGCAACCTCTTTAAGGGCCCCATGCTTTCCATCAACACGCAGACGCCGTCGGGCCGTGGCGGTGGCTCCGGCTCGGGCTCCGCAGGTCACAGCCGCAGCGCCAGCGCTAGCGGGCTCGGCCGCGGGAGCGGTGACATCACCATCCAGGAGGAGGACGAGGACGAGGAGGCCGAAGAAGTGGCGCTCGAGGACGACGTCGAGGAGGTCGACCAGTTCAGCCCAATCATCAGGGTCCCCGGCGAGAAAGTTGAGGAGATCTACGAGGTCGAGGCCGAGGGTGGTGCAAAGGATGTCCCCGCCAGTCTCGGCAGCGGTGGCGTCGGAGTCGAGGCCGGCAAATAAAACATAAACCTTACTTAGCCTAAACGGCAGAGCCGAGCCGAGTTAAGCCAAACCATGCGATACCCACAGCCCTATACGCATATCCCTTCATATTCTATGTCATATCTCATATCTCATTTTTCTTTTCCGAGTACGGGAAATACCCCCCATCTAGAAATCTAGTATCGAATACCCTTCCCCCTTTTTGTACCATATACCCTATGTCTTCCCCGTCGGCACAAGGGCGCTGTGCGAGTGAAGGACGTTACCGTAGAAATCAGATATACCATTTTATACATAGATAGCATGTTAGCGTACCTAGAACGATCCATTACGTATTCCCTTTTGTCAGTTGCCCGAGGCGTGTTTTATGTATGTGGTCTACTTGCTCTGAACTAGTGCTAGTGAAAGTTATAGGGGTGCGCACTGTATATTATGTCGACATCCAGCGAATTGTCGCGTTTCCATCGCGTACTTGCATTGCATTAAAAGATCGGTGCCTAAAAGGGGGCCCCCGGAAGGGAGCGTATAGATCAGTTCCAACTGCCTATTATTACGTTCACAGGTCGCCGACTTTGTCTCTAGACTCTCCAGAGAGCTGTTAGTCATGGCCCCGGCATCTATCCCCCCTTCCACAAAGACAACGCACGCTCCCCGATCGAAGCGTCGTCGGAGGCGAGGGAGTCGGAGATTATACGACGCGAAGCACACCTATGTAGCCATAACAGAGCGGGTTAGCTCCCTCGGGCGACGGTGAGAATCCGCCGTGGAGCGTTTGGGCCTGAGATAACTGATAGAATATTGAAAGGGAACGAAAGAGTAAAAAGAAGACGGAGAAAGGAGCTATTAATATCAACAACTGAAAAGGAGGGGGTTAAAAGGCCAAGCCAGAAGCGCTTGAAGTGAAAGGCCGCTAGGACAAGACCAGGTGCGGAAGCCGAAATCTCCGTCCCGTTCCCCTTATGTCTGTCTGTCTGGTCTTACTGTAAGTCGCGCTTACTCGCAAGAGGGATGAAAGTGGGTGTTCTTCCCCTGAGGTTAGTAGGGATAAAGCGTACTTAATATAACTAAGTACTTTCCTGCCATAGTAAAGCTGATTGGCAATAACAATGCATAAGGAGCGATTGTTGTCTGACTAGGATAAACTCGGGCTCTGTAAAGCCGCGGCTAGATGGGAAACCTTTTATACACCTAGCTGGGTGCCTGGAGCAACATCGTTCCCGGATTGTCACCCTCGTTGCCCTACAAGCTGCCCCTTTTCGGCAACATTACCAAATCCGAGATATTTGGACAGGAGACCTCAGCCCCCGTGCGTAGTATTTAAGCGAAAGGTCCTATTTTCCAGTCCCCTTAGAGAACCGTATAGACAGTTCATCGATATCATTAGCCAGATAGATAGCCACGTCAACGGCTATCTCTCCGGACTCCTCCAGTAAGCCGCGAATCACGGGATGACGAATGAAAAAGTTAAACCCATTGAACCCCGAAGCGATGTTGTGAGATAATAGAGTCCTCAGCTTATCACCCTTGACAGTGTTGGCGTAAGCATATCGAGTCGCGTCAGCGATATCTTCTAGGAGCTCGTAACCATTGCGCGAGGCTAGGAAGGTACGGTGCAGCTTGCGGGTCGTGAGTGCTGTGAGGTCCGGGATACAGTACTTGTCGCCTACTATGTAAAGCTGAATATGGCAGAGAAGGAGCTTCTTGTAGTCCATGTCCATACCCGGTTCCTCGACTCGTTATGGGTCGAATACCAGGCCCCGGGGTGGAGGATATGATGGCGCGATGAATCTCAGTACGTCGCGCAGACTCCCTTTGCGTATATCGTTACGTGTTTTACAGTCGATCCAGAGCATCTCCGGTTCTTTGTCAGCGGCCGACTGCAAGGGCTCTTCCCGTTCCGCCTTTGGACTCATTGGATCTCTAGTACGCTCATGCGGTTCGGTCCTAAGCTCCATCTTAGGTGTGGTGTAGTTGCCAGAGTGGGCGAATTCGCTAAATCGGACGAACGTGTCGGGGTCCACGTCATCCCAAACGGCAGTACCCTCGCAAGCCTCTGACATCGTGCCGTTTATGAGTGCGTCAAGAGCGCGGGATAGTCGTGATAGTCGTGAGAAACGCAGGGAATGAACGACGAACTCCTTCCGCTCTGGCCCGACTAGGAAGCGGAAAAGCTTCGAGGTCAGCACCCTATCTGGTCAACCAGTGGTCGATAACACGTGATTTGAGGGGTGTTCATAACTAACTGGCCATGTTCTGTGTCCATCACGATAGGTGCGAATGCCAGGCGAATGAGTGGTCTACCTTGAGATGTCGCGTGGGGTAAAAGTGAGGCTATCACAGTGTCGATTCTACGGTCTCTTCGTTGTTATGTGGAAGGAAGGTAGGTAGGTTAGGCGGGTTAGCGCAGAAAGACTATTTAAGTTGGGAACAGATGGGTAGCAACTGGCTTGATAGATAGCAACTTTCCTGAGATGCGGCATCTAAATAAAAATTTTTGGCTGCTGTTTTGCGGTACTTATAAGATAGCCGCCAAAGGCGACTCGAATCTGTTGCCACCTAGATTACCAAGGTAGGTGCTCCTACTTCCATCAACTGCCGAAAGACTAGGTGGTCGCTGACACCTAGATATGGTCAACCTACGGTAGCTAACTACGATTTTATTGTAAAAGCTTATAATAGCAGGAAACGTTAAATTATAAGTCAAAACCTCCACTTGGGAAGGAAAAGCGTTTCCCGTTATTTGTATGCCTAGCTACAGGCCGATAATTTTGTTACTACTTCAATATACTCTCCAACTACACGGACATGACTGAGCCTGAAATCGGCATTCGAAGACGGCATCTCAGTTCCCTCCCATCCCGCTACTATAAGTAACCGCAGCCCCATGTGGGGGATATTATGAAGTCGCTGGCGCGGTCGGACTCGATTGTGGTTCAGACACTCCTTTGTCTTGGCGACGAGAGGCGTATACGCACCATCCCCGTGTAGGGTGGCTGCTTTAAGCTTAAACTTGAATAGTCAAAGAAGCTCTAGAGGCTCCAAATCATCCGCGAGGTTTACCTCAACCATTCTGGCAAGATTATCTACTCCAGCACGTAGCAAGCACCGTTCTCTATGTTAACAAGACCCGGACGGGCGAGGTGGGCATCTGCCCTCGTCTCGTTCTGTTCCAGTTTCAAAGCCCAGTCCAGAGTGTGCCGCTTGTCATAGACACCCCACATAAAAACACCGGCGTATATGAACTCCATGTCTCCGGTGTTGACCCAATACTTCGGCCCCGCCATCCTCCAGAGCTGGAGTCCGTTGCGGACGCCGGGGCTCATCAGTGTGCCCCAGACAAAGCTCTCTTTGAGCGGATGCATCATAGCCAAGATACGCAACGGCGGGCTCGCGCCCAGAAGGCTCCCGACAACCGATGTATCCTTCTCCGGCCGAAAGCCGTGCG
Source organism: Monosporascus sp. CRB-9-2 (assembly GCA_004155915.1). Taxonomy (NCBI): domain Eukaryota; kingdom Fungi; phylum Ascomycota; class Sordariomycetes; order Xylariales; genus Monosporascus; species Monosporascus sp. CRB-9-2. The sequence continues at coordinate 59,273 of QJOA01000306.1, forward strand.
GGAAACTAAGAATCACCTCATGTTTCTCGTCGTCGTGGGACCACACCAGCGCAAACCCGAAGCAGTGAAAGTGTGTTTTTAGAGACATCACGCTCAGCCAACCGGGCAACGGCGCTCCCGGGTGCGACGCTTGCCACGAAGAAGTCCCGTCAAACGTGGCGATGTCGACGACGCGGTCGAAGTGGCCCCAGCCTGATATCGTTTTGGCCGCCGCGGGGTCGGCGAAGACGGGGACGGAAGGGGCGAAGGTGAGCAGGGTCTGACGGTCCCCGTGGTCGGCGCCCGCGTAGCATATGAAAATAGCGTCGACGCCCGCGGCGGCATGGCCGGTGCTCCCGGCCGCCTGCTCAATCTCGCGGACCACGGCGTCGACGGACGCCCCGTCGGTGGCCGCGGCCACGCAGTTCCGGTGAGTGCGGGAGAACCACGGCGCCACGAATACCGAGTACCCGGGCTCCGCGAGCCACGGTTCCAGGACGACGTGGTAGTAGGACCTGCCCGCCGACACGTGTTCCGCCACTGGTCGCGGGAAAGATATAAGCCAGGAGTTATCCCCGTTGATACTGGTCATGACCGGACGAAGACCGTTTCTCCCATTGTCGATGTGGGCCCGGAGCGTCTTTTGGCGATCTTCTGTAGGCATCACTGGCTTTCACTGCGATTCGACACACTGCTCAAAGATTAGGGGCTGATAATTAGACGATTTTGATGTCATTGGGTAGCTTCGGCTAGAACCACATGAGGTGAGTTAAAGGGAATGGAAGATGAGATAAAGACAGCGGACTTGACAAAACACTAGTTTACGCTAGATCGGTATGGGTGAGGCTGTGTTCGATGCAAGGGGTGCGATCCAACCTATAATAGGTCTTTCCCTTCTCCCCGGTATTCTCAGCTACGAAGTTTTAACGAACGAACAAATGCTGGATTTGCCCAGCTGACCGAACTGGCAGGATGGACAATTCTAATCCAATAAGACGTAAGGTTCAATGACACTAAGCTGCGAAGGACAACGCCATTTTGGCGCCGTCAGCAGAGAACCAAACGCAGAAAGGTAATTATTAACCTACGAAACCTCAAAACGAAGGTTTGATTCAGCTCTTCGACGGTAGCTAGCTCCGAGTGGATTTGGGCTGCTCACTGCTATCGCGCAAGCCAAGCACACATTATAGTGGTGGCATCAGCATTAGCAAGGGAGCCCGATTGCCTCCTGTATCGTAGTTACCCATCCTGCATGGGATAGTAGGTGCGCTTCTATGCGATAATGCTGGCATTGCCGCGCGTACCGCTATCTTGGACGACGAACAGAGAGTTGAGTTACATCATGAGATAAATTCTAACCAATCAGGTGCTTGGTCCTCCGCACAACCGATCATAGCAATGCGGGTTGCCGTCATGACCCCTATCCCGTTTGGTCATGCAGGTATCCAGTCCAAGACTCCAAGCGACATTTCTGCCTTATCCATGGGCCGCCCGTCTCGGTTTATTTCCCTACTATCTTCTCCTGCTCCGACCTCGTCTCCCTCATAACATCACTGCTCCTCTCATTTTCCACTTCACCAGTCTATCAAGACGCAGTCATGAACCCCTTTGAAGATCTCGGAAAAGCCGCTGACCAATTTGGCCAGGATCTCGCCAAGGGCGCCGACGAAGTCGGGCAGGGGGCGGGGGAGACATTACATGACGCGGCCAACGGAATAGGTCCGGAACTCACGAAGGCTTCTCACGAGCTAGGCCAAGCCTCTGCTGAGGGAGCAGGAGAATTCGCCCAGGGGGCAGCCCGGGTGAGCGCGGATCTCGGCGAGCAGGTCGCGCCACACGCACAACAGGCAGTGGCCGGGATCTGTACCTTGGCCGAGAAATCCAATGGCGATATAGAGCAGCTGCGGAATGACATCCTAGCCAAGAACGGACCCTTGGACGACGCGGAATGCGCCAACGCGCTGCGCTGCTGGATCGAGGGGGTTATCAGGGACGGAAGGGATATGGTTGAGGGGTTCAAGCAAGCCCTCGACAGAGTGCGCGATGCCGTGCATCAGTTTGTGAATGAGCACCCCGTCTTATCTGGTGTAATTGTGACTCTCCTGGCTCTGGCGGTCATGGCGCTGCTGGTGCCTGCGGGCATTCACGCCTTGGGATTCTTGCCTACGGGTGTCGTCGCAGGTAAGTTGAACCATTAACCGCGTCCGTGGGAACCGTCCACTAACATGCTCAGGCTCGTGGGCCGCTGGATGGCATTCTTCTCTGGGTGATGTCGCGGCTGAAAACATATTTTCCTTCTTGCAGAGTCTGGGCACAGCATTGTAATATCCGTCTTGGAGCCATGTAGGGACCTTGGGTTCCCGATGGGAGAAATCCGGTTGCGTTGCGCCTCGGCAGGCCAACTCGCTTATTTTTCTAACGGCCTTAGAGCGTTGCCTGAAAACATCGGCTTATGACTTTAACCCTTGAACGCGAGGACGTGCTTGCAGTGTTCAGCGGGGTTGATGCACAGCTGCTTGAGCCTAGCCGCGCTATATTGAATCATACGATCCTCTGCCTGCCAACTCGAAGACGCGGCGAGGGTCATCCGGCAATTTGGACCACTGGAACCTGGGTTCCTTTCTATGACCATAGGCTGGAGTTATATGCTGGATGGGAGACGGGATACACCCATGCCATCCTTTACTGGGGGAAGTTGGAACATGCGAGTACAACACAATCTACAGGTCGTGGGAGATGATATTTACTGGTTCTAATGGCTCTCCCTTTTGCCTAACGGAAACAAATATGGTAGTCAGAATGGCCTAACTCGATATATGAAAATTGGTTGAAGTTACATATGCACTAAGATAACGGGTAAAATCACAAAAGTCGTGTAGGGTACATAATGCCAAGACAGATAAGATCTCCCAGACATGATTGTTGACATCCGCGGCGGTGACTGACCAACCAGAATCCAACGCATATGAACCCCGACGTTGTCCAATTATTTGGGTCCAACTATCCTTGAGCATTCAATGACCGTGGTCAATTAAACGCTCTCATTCAGCAGCGTCAGTTTCAATTCAAAATGAAGCTCTCGGAGCTGTCGCTCACTCTGCTCTGCAGCTCCCGGGCTTTAGCATCCGAGCTCCAGAAGCCCCTAGGCACGTCATCGTCATCAACCCCATCGTCGTCCCTCCACGGCGATGACGGTGACGACGCGCCTGCCTACCGCGAGAGCCTAGTCTCCCTCCACAAGTCGCTTGTGGACATATCGTCCATAACCTACGACGAGAACGAAGTGGGCCAATTCCTCGTCGATTATCTCACGGAGCGCGGCTTCGTAGCCAAGCTGCAAGTCGTCCCGCCTCCGACAAACTCCTCCTCCGATGACGAGAAACCGCGCTTCAATGTCCTCGCCTGGCCCGGCCCCACCCGGCGCCCGGACCCCAAGGTCCTCGTGTCGAGCCACATCGACACCGTGCCGCCCTACATCCCGTACTCGCGGACGCCGCCCCTGACCTCGCCCCTGGGGCCCGACACGCTCATTGCTGGGCGCGGCAGCGTCGACGCCAAGGCCAGCGTCGCGGCGCAGATCGTGGCGCTGACGGAGCTGCTCCTCGACGGCGACAGCGCGCGGGATGTCATGCTGCTGTACGTGGTCGGCGAGGAGCGCACGGGCGACGGCATGCGGCTCTTCAGCGACACGCTGGGGCACCTGGACCCGGCGCCGCGCTTCCGGGCCGCCATCTTCGGCGAGCCGACCGAGGGGAGGCTGGCGTGCGGCCACAAGGGCTTCTTCGGGTGCGAGGTGAGGGCGCGCGGGCGCGCGGGCCACAGCGGGTACCCCTGGCTCGGCAAGAGCGCCACCGAGGTCCTGATGCGCGGGCTGCTGGCCGTCCTCGACGCCGACCTCGGCAGCAGCGAGGAGTTCGGCAACACCACCATTAACGTCGGGGCTATCGAGGGCGGCGTCGCCGCCAACGTCATCGCCGAGTCCGCCGTCGCGCAGATCGCGGGCCGCGTGGCCATCGGGCCCGAGGCCGACGGCGCCAGGATCGTGTCGGGACGCGTGCTTGATGTCTTGAAGGGGGTCGATGAGGAGGCCTTCGACATCGAGTGTCGGAATGGATACGGCGTCGTGAAGTGTAACTGCGATGTCGAAGGTGAGCCGCGATCTACCTTTGCCCCGGCAGATGGCTGGGAATGTCCCTTTCCGGGAGGCATGATGCTCCTCATCAGGTCACTGACGAGTACGCAGGATTCGAGAGCATCACGGTCAACTATGGGACGGACGTGCCAAATTTCAAGGGCAATCACACCAGATACCTGTACGGGCCCGGAAGCATCCTTGTGGCCCACGGCCCGGACGAGGCTATCAAGCTTAAGGACTTGGAGGCGGCGGTCGAGGACTACAAGAAACTCATCTTGCATGCGCTCAAGAACTGAGTAGACCGGTAAGTCCTGGTTAGGGTGCTTGTTCTGCTTGCTTGTACATTGCTTCTGCTGCACACGGCTATTATACCCCCTACGCCTTTTGAATATATCTCTTGCCGTCGCGCGCTCGGATTCTTGGCTCCGCATAGGACGAGTTGTTGTCAAACCGATGTCGTGGATTAAGTTTACCTAAAGTCTATTTGCCCACGACTGCCGCCCACCTCTCCGGCATGATGCCCCGGAAGTCAAACCGACCGTCCGCGCCCTTGGTCACAACGCCCTTCTCGGTGACGACGGCATCGATCAGCTCGGCGGGCGTGACGTCGAAAGCCGGGTTCCAGACCCCGATCCCCTGGTGCGCGATAGCCACCCTCTCCGAGCGGCCGGCATCCACCTTCCCGTCCTTGCCGACGACGGCGCCGGTGATCTGCGTCAGCTCCTCGGGCTTCCTCTCCTCGATCCGGATGCCGGCGCCGGTCTCGGTCTGCAGGTCGATGCTGGTCGTGGGGGCGGCGACGACGAACTTGACGCCATGGTGGCGCGCTAGCACGGCGAGGGTGTAGGTGCCGATCTTGTTGGCGGTGTCGCCGTTGCGCACGACGCGGTCGGCGCCCACGACGACGGCGGCAATGTCGTACTCGGCCCCGCGCGTCGCGAACAGGGCCCCCGCCATCGAGTCCGTGATCAGCGTCGACGGGATGCTCTCGTAGACCAGCTCGAAGGCCGTCAGCCGGCTGCCCTGGTTGTAAGGGCGCGTCTCGGTGCAGAAGGCGTGCCGCAGCCGGCCCGCCGTGAACAGGCTCCGGATCACGCCGAGCGCCGTGCCGTGGCCCGACGTCGCCAGCGACCCCGTGTTGCAGTGCGTCAGCACGGAGATCTTGCCGTCAGTCGAGGAACCGGGCACCGCGTTCGACAGAAGCCACCGGCTGCCGTGCTCGCCGATCAGTAGGTTCGTCTCCGTGTCCTTCCGGAAGATCTCCTCGGCGGCCGCGATGTAGGCGTAGATGATGGCCGCCGACTGCGCCGCTGCGGCGTTTTCCCGGTGGCCGGCGGTGTCGACGCCCCGGATCACGCCCTTCAGTTGTGTGATGGCGTTGCCCAGATCCACGGCCGTGGGCCGCGATTGCTTGAGGTAGTCCAGCCGGGAGTCGATATAAGATATCGTCTCCTCCGGTGACGACGCCTCTGTTTCGTTGTGTGAGTTGCGCCGCGGCGCGGTGGGATACTAGGTGGGTGGGCGGGTGAGCCAGGACTTACTGCAGCTTCCATTGTGTAGCTCCACGCCGTGTGCTAGCGCCGCTACTATGGCGATTGCGGGCGCCCCTGGGGATGTAAACGTCAACTGGCCGTTCGACGAGCGTAATTGTGTGGGAAAGGAGAGGGATGCTATATACCCCGAACTCTCATGGACTTGATGCAGTCGAAGGCCTCCTCGCTCGTCGATACCTCATCGTAGTGGTGCTTGTGCGGCAGTCGGAGCTGGTCGAGGACTTCCAATTTGCCCCGCGAGTACCTGATGGCTTGGAGACCGGACATGATTGTTCCTTTCTTGCTGGGTCTTCTTTTCTTTCAACCACTAGAACTAACAGACCCCCCCAAGGTTACCTTTTTAATACGGACGGACGGATATGAAGTCGAACCACAAATATCTACTAGATATATGGGAATTATTAAGTGTGATGATGCGTTCGCTGCAGCGGTTCTTCTAAGATGGCCTTGATGTGTACGGCGGGCATGTACAATCATTCGCCGCATCGCAAAAGTTCTGCCGGGTTTTTGCCCCGCCATCCGGGATACATGCATGCCGCCATTGCATCTCCGCCAATCATTTTATACCGTGCCGTGCGGACATTTTTGGACCCTGAGACTCCTCATGTACTCTTATCTGTATAAAGGGTTGAATAACTTACTTATGTTGGTCAATTTAGTTAATTTGACCTCCGATGAAATCTTATGGGAACAACTATATCGTAGATATTACATGTTTTAAGAGATTTTAACCCGCTGATAGATCTAACGGTCGAAAGATATTCGAAAACTCGGTGGTAAGGGGACGTTAGCCGCTGGTTAAAGATCGTTGCCAGCTGTCGAGGATGTAATTGAAGCTGTCAACCAAGTCTCGGAGCTTCCTAACCTTTCATACTCTCTACGGAGTTCAATACCTACTTGGAATGACCAGCAATAGTAAACTCACTTACTCTCGTTACGAAGCTGGGACAGTAGTACACCGCTTACACCTATACCCTGTTAATTTACGGCCTGGAGCGCAGATATTAGCATTTCTATCTTGTTTAATCATGAAGACATGAGCAATTGACCGCCAGCTGTTCGCTATGGAACAGCCTTTCTCTACCTCCAAAGTCACAGGTGCGTGCGCCTTCACCTCCCTCCCGGCCATGTGATACCAGTACTGACTTGCGACAGTCGAGTATTTCGACCCTCATGACGTCTACAAGCTTCTGGCGCCGGGCCTGATACCTCGCCTTCCCCTGCGCAACCTCCATTGGCAATCCCATGCCGGCCCCTTACGATCCATCGATACCCTCCACATCAACCTCGTCTTAGCAGGTACCAGCGACCCTTCTTCGACTTCCTCCCAGGCCGCTCCGCCGCCCTCTCGTTCGCAGCGGGCCGACAGCTCGGCCACCCACGACGATGGGTTCCAGACTCAGATCGGCGCTTCGGCTTCGAACGACACCGCCGACCGGCCCGCGACCCACAACAGTGCGCCGGCGCGCAGACACCAGATTCCCGGCCTGAGAAGCACCCCGTACTTGAAGGTGCTGCTGGTACGGTGTGACGACAACGACTCGTACAAAGGCCACGTCAGGGCCGAGGTCCGCGAGTGGATGAAGGCCCACACGCCGTCGTCGGGCTCCAAGAAGACCAATACTGCCGAGAACCACGACGCCTTCGAGTGGCTCATAGTCCACGTCGTGATCCCCAACACGGTCGCCGCTACCCAACCCCGGAAGTCGGATTCGGCGTCGGGGAGCGAGAAGCCTTCCGCTACGTCGCGATGGCGACCCGGTTCCAGTACTCTACTGGAAAAGTTCAGGTCCGACTTCAACAGCTCCAGCAAGGGAAACATAGATCACGTCGCCCAGATCCGCATCGGAGTCAACGACGTCCCCTACGATCTCCTGCCGCGCGTGGTGCCCGCCGTGCCCACCGGCTATACCGAGACGGAGCAGGACAGCGAGAACGCATGGAACGACCTGATATCCAAGTTTCGCAGCCTGATATTGTCGAGCTTCGACTTGCGCGTGACCCAGTACGAGGAGGATATCAAGGAGAAGGATGGGCAGAGGAGCCTGCCGGGTTGGAATTTCTGCACCTTCTTTATCCTCAAAGAAGGGCTTGCTCGCGGTTTCGAAAGCGTCGGCCTTGTCGAGGATGCGCTTGTTGGCTACGACGAGCTAAGCGTCGGGCTCGACATGATTGTCGAGGAACAAGCGGCTAGCGGATCGAGGTCTAGCACGAGCGCGCTTCTAAACTATACTGAGGAGTTGAAGAAAATCGCGCTCAGGGCCAGGGCGTCCATCGCCGGCACGGACCTAGAGGAAGACGAGCTTGTTGATTTGCAGTCCGGAAAGCCAACTGGTTCGGATTCAAAAGATTCAGATGAGAATATTCCCATCAGCGCAACCAAAAAACACTACCGAGATCTTATCTTAGCCAATAATGTTTCTGTCTTCGATTTCAGATGCTACGTCTTCGCGCGTCAGCTTGCGCTCTTACTGCGGCTCGGAAACGCATGGTCGACGCGGGAGGAGCTCCTGGCGAAGCTCAAGGAACAACAAGAGTCGGTTCTGCATGGTGTGGCCCCGAGAGCACGTCCTCCCAAACAGAAACAAGACGAGCGGGAGGACCTGACAATGCTGTCTGAGATATGTCGAAGGACGCTGGAGTTTATCCCGGCGGTATCGCAGGTTATGAGGAACGACATATTCTGTGCCTTGTCAGAGATGAGCGAAGGGGATGGAGAGGAAGAGGCGCCAATGATCATAAACGATCCAGTCGCAACCGAAATCGTCGACAACATGGTCGCGTCGTTTGCATTCTCTATCGCTCAGCAGATACTAGCTCAGACATCCACCAAGTCGCTACCCATACCCCCATCAACCCTAGCTCCTGCCGACAGCCATGAACCAAAAGCAGCTATACCTGAACCCAAAACCATGATGCATCCAGCTAGAAACTCATCGTTGAGGGTAAGCACAGGCGGCGCTCGTGTCCCCCGACCCCCTCCAAGCCCCAACGTCTTTCCTACGGGGCGGCCCCCGTCGCAGGGGAACGATGGCGCTTCAACCCCGTTTCTGAAAGCTGGGCTGGAAGACCTTGCGGCTAGGAGAGCAGAGCTCTACGCCATGTCCAGGAATATCCTCGAGGAATGCGGAAAGAAGCGTGGATGGAGCGACGGGTGGTCCGGCGTGCCAGTCGTTGGGGAGTCAACGATGGTCGACATGGTGGAGATCGACCTCGGAGATGAACAGCAGCCAAAGGAAAAGAGTCGGGAGACCCCTGCTCCCCAAGACGCCTTCGTTTCCACCGCCGGCATCGGCAGCACGATGCTTAGGACCGCACTCGACAGTAAGGAGGACTTTTACCGCCTTTACGAGACGCTCACCGATAAGGCTCTCCGGCATTACACAATCGCCGACCATAACCACTCCGTCCAGGCCAGCATGGCCGATATAGCGGTACTCAAATACCATCTTGGGGACTATGGGGCCGCCGCGTCCTACTTCTGGAGGACCACTCCATTCTACGGAGAAAGTGGGTGGAGCCTACTCGAGTTATCCATGCTTGTCATGTACTCGAGATGCCTAAAGCGGCTTCAGCGGAAAGACGAATATGTAAAAGTCATGTTGAAGCTGTTGTCGAAGGCGGCTCTTGCTGAGAAAGAACGGAAGAGCTTCCACTCGTCTCTGCGCATTGCCCTGAAGCCAGACGTCGAGTATCCAGATAGCGACGCCATCAAGGGATTCGTGAGCGAGCTAATTGCGGAGACGAAGGCGCAACAGAACGAAGTGCGCGTACCCATGTCAAGCTTCTTCTCCGGTTTTGAGGCCGACGGTCCTCCGGAATATCACGATGGCCGAGATAGCGCCTCCCTCAATTTCAAGCTGAACAGCTTCCTGTTCGATGATTTCGGAATCGAGAAATCGCGGGTGCGAATATCTAACGCCGGATCTGGGTCTCAGAAGGAGATTTGGTTTGAGTCGCTCGAGCACGTCACGATCACGCCGGGCAAGAACAGGCTCAAGCTGAATAGCAACGTAAGTATAGGATGACTATTTACATCTCTGGGACCTTGCTAATTAGAAGAAGGTTATTGTCCCTGGTTCTTATGAGATAGATAGAATAGATCTCATAGGCAGCAACTTGCATCTCTACTACGAGCGCGAGGTCGGACAGCTCACAAACAGAAAAGGCGAGATTCTAAAGTCACCGCACGTCTCTTTATATCACAGGACGGATACTCTGGATGTGCGACTCCGCCCGTCCAAACATCTCCAACTAGATCGCAACAACCTGGTCGAAATCGAGCTGGACTCGGGCTGGAACGAGATAAACACCGCTGAAGTGCGAGTCAAAGCCGCTACGGGCGGCTTAAGACTACTTACCAGCGAGGCCAAGTGTGTTGGGTCTACCATTGATTTCTCCAAACCCGCGGAGGGAGGTCTCTTTCATTTCCAGTCCATACCCCAACGTACAACCTTCCGAATCCGTTTTCCCTACAATGTCGAGCAGGAGGTGCCACACGTATCCATACGCATCGAAGTCGCCTACACCACCGAACACGGGACCTTCGTGTTCTCCAAGACGCCCACCGTCCCCATCGCCCTAGCGCTCGGCGTCAACGTGCAGGACATTTTCAAGCACAAGGCGCTGTTCTCACGCTTCACCGTGTCGACCTCGACTCATAGCCCTCTTAGGCTCTACAAGAGCGAGCTCCTGGCCTCCGAGGCCTTCGAGTCCGCCTCCGCCGCGCCGCCCGGCAGTCCTATCGTCGTCTTCCCCCACCAACCGGCGAGTCTGTTGTATAAGATCACGCGGAAGCGAGGCATCAGCGTCGGACCCAAGACCCAGAAGACCATGTATCTCCGTTTGCAGTACAGCGTCGTCCAGGATGAGATCGAGGCCCTGTTCGAGGATAGACTAACGCGGGCCCTGAGGGACACGCCGCTGCGGACGTACGCGAGACTCATCGTCTCGACAGTCCTCCCGTACCTCGCGACGCAGCTGGGCGCGCACGAACTCGAGCGAGCGACGCTCGTGGGCGCGGCACCGACAGGATTCCTGTCGGCTATTAACTGGGCACACGCCTCGGCCGGCCTAGGGAGCAACGTCTCGACGGCCCTCGAGGCGTTCATGCGAGACTGGCAGGCGCGGAATCCGAAGCTGGACCTCCCCACCCCCGGCATCCCAACAAACTCAAGCTCGACAGACCCGATGCCGGACTCCCCTGCCCACGTCGGGCCCGTCAAGTCGATCCTGATCCCCGTCGACATACCCTCCGTCACCATCGTACACACGGCCGATATCCGGCTCCAGCCCCTACCCTCGAAGGCCGGCGCCGGAAGTCTGGAAAGCGTAGGAGATGCGGGTGAGCCGACGCCGACGGTCTGCACGAACCAGCTCCTCCCGGCCACGCTGCACCTCAGGTGGACGCGAGTCTGGGACACGGCAACCCCCGTGGCGAAGATGATGGACCTCGAGTTCAGCTACGAGGTCGTCGCGCCGCCGCCGCCTTCATCGTCGCAACAGCTGCTGCAACAACAGCATCAGGATAACAATAACAGTAGCACCTGGCTCCTCGGCGGGAGGAGGAAGGGACACTTCGTCATCCCTGCCCCTTCTGCTGCTGCTGCTGCTGCCACCGACAGGGTGGATGGAGACGGTGACGGTGGCGACGGTGACGAGGGAGGACTCGGGTTCAGGGGCCTCAGCAGCACGCCCGACACCGAGGCCGAGATCCCCATCCTCCTGATCCCGCTCCGCGAGGGCTGGCTGCCGTACCCGGGGGTCGAGATCCGGGAGGTGCGCCCCTTAGAAGCCGATGCCAGGAAGAGCCAACAATACCAACACCAACACCAGCCGCAGGGCGGAGCAGGAGTAGGAGAAGCGGCGGCGGTGGTGCACTGCGAGACCGACTACCGAAATCTCGGCGAGGCCGTCCGCGTCGTCGCCGACAGGGCGCGCGTCACGCTCAGCCTCGACGCTGGGGGCCCCGGCGGCGGGCCGCTCGTCCTCGATGTGCAGCCCCGATGGGCTGGGGAGGGGGCCGCGGGGAGGGCCGTTGCTTGATTTGGGGAATTTTTTGGAGGGGAGCGTCTCGGAGTTGGATGGGGGAAAGGGGGAACGGGGGAAGGGAATAAGGGGCAAGAAGAAGGAGAGTAAACTAGAGGGAGAGAAAGAGAGAGTAGGGTGGGGAAGAAAGATAATTGAGTAGTATTATGATATAGATAGGCCGAATGCAATGATTGAGAACTATGAGATTATGTGATTATTGTGTATGAGTATGAACACTATAAGGGGCGATGAGTGATCTCTAAAAGGGGGGCCTTGTAGCTCCAGTAGCAGTTGACGAGCCAATTCCCAGGCTTGGTTACCAGCTGCAGGGCATGGACCACTACAGACTAACTTAGGAGTTAGGGCTGGAAAACCAACGACCCATACTTTCTGTAATTACTAAGTACTTGGGGATTCGGATCTTCCGCCTGGGATCTCTTCCTTTTCTTTTCCGCAGTTTCGTATTTCGCAATACAGATAACTATATCCCCATGGGGACGTTGCTTCCCAGGCCCTTCCTTTTGGTCTTGCAACATTTATACAAGCTAACGTCAGTACGGTCCCGGCTACAAACGATACATGCCCTGATACGTATCTCTTACTGATGCGACCCCTCTGAAAATCTATCTTCGGGTCGTAGCTCATCGCATTTGCCTGGGAATGCGACGGCCAGGTTTTCTTCATCGTACATTACCCGGCCCCCCTCGAATGGGGTGAGTGCCGATGCAAGCCTTGTCCAAAAGGGCTACTTTAGCTGCCGAGAATCATAGCTCCCTATGTAAGCCTCATCACTTGAGCCACGTGGAACGACCGGTAGAACCCAGTTCTGTCAGATAGAAGTTGGGCATCATCCGCGTCCCTGACTTTGCTCTTTCCTGGCGTCCAGAGTCTTCCTTCCAGCTCGTGTCCGGTCTCCCGACGTGAGCCGTACCTTGGGCGCCCACGTCCACACCAATGATATCCTTCAGACTAGCCACCCCGCCATTACTTTAATCTGCGCAAGGCTATTTTGTGTAGTGTGAAAGTGGCTCTGCAAACGGAAGCAACTACGAGGTGATCTGCCTGGCATATGCGAGGGCCAGCAGGCCACCATACCCAATGTGGCTTGCATTATCGGTCCTCGTGAGCAATGCTGGGACCAACAGTGACCAAGAGCGGTATGGAAAATTATGATCATTACACACCTAAGCCTCTTCCCGCCACCTGGAGCACAAGCTGTGAGCGCACCATTTGTTAGACACGTAGCTCCGTCGTGCTACAGGGTGGCTCAAGTAGATAACGAGGCAGAAAATTGATGATTATATTGGATTGAGATCTTGATCTCGCGTGTGTGTTCTTTCCTCGTCAGTCTGGCGGGGGAGTCTATGCCTCCTCTACACCGCCACCGCCACATTTGCAGATATCTTTATAACCAATGACCTCACTCCACCGCCCCCTTTTTTGCACGTTGGGCATCAAACTAACACCATTCTCGTGCCGTGCAGGATAGAATAGGAAAGGACGGGTAACGGTTTTTTCTACCAATAAAAGCTACCTCTCTGTGCCGCAATTGCCGGCTGATTATTACATTTAACTACTAAGAGAGGGTGGGGGTGGGGGTGGTGCCAGCTTACAGCCCAAATGCCTGCTGGATTTTAGATGCAGGACTTCTCCCACATCATCTTCGTCTCTAGTGCATGTTCTGCTCCGCTCAGCCGCCGCCTAGGAAAACCAGAAACGCATGAGATCGTGGTCCCCTTTGATCGATTTCGGAAAAACTACACTTTCTCTTACTCCTTTTGACTACAGGCGACCAGGTAAGTAAGAATCCCTACCAGATTCGCAGATTATGTTAGCTAACGTATTCTGTTCTGCGGCCCCTAATTATAGGGATAGCATTGAAGAGCCCTCCATGGCGACGGAATCCTCCTCCGCTTCCAATAGCAAGGAAGATCATGCTACATATCGTGAAGTAAGTGCTTTAATCTGAGACAGTATCTGTTGCCCTGCTGTGCCGAGAAGTTGAAGTGATATGGTTGCTGACCCCGGCTGTTTGTGGTAATATAGCAAGTAAGTCTTACTGAGCCGAAGAGATGATATGATATGGCTGCTAACGCGGGCTGTTTTTTGGGTAATATAGCTTGTAAGTCTTGCTATGCCGACGATATGCTATTATATGGCTGCTGACCCCGGCTGTTTCTGGTGATATAGCTTGTAAGTTTTGCTATGCCGACGATATGCTGTTATATGGCTGCTGACCCCGGGTTTTTCTGATGATATAGCTTGTAAGTCTTGCTATGCCGACGATATGCTGTTATATGGCTGCTGACCCCGGCTGTTTCTGGTGATATAGCTTGTAAGTC
>QJOA01000307.1:0-73197 GCA_004155915.1 Monosporascus sp. CRB-9-2
TTGCTTGATTTCTGTCCTACAACTGGGGGTGGGGAAGCAGCTACATATAAGCTTAAGCTCCTTTGTCCTTGCAATTCTAGGGCTACAAATCAAAGCCCTTTGGTTCCTTTCAAAGCCTTTTCAACAAATCACCATAACTGCCCACAGTTTAGGTTAAAAAACGAACGCTGAAGTTTAATTATGTAATATTTAGTTTTATATATTAAGTCGCCCAAATCACGTTATACAAACGATATAACGGTAAACGTGTTTAAGCCGATATTATTTTTAATTTGCGGAAATTAATACCGACCAAAAAAAAAGGATTATTAAACAAATTTTTAATTTAAATATATAAACGTTTTTTTATCTGACTTTAACATGTTAAAAATTTAGCAAATTTGTTACTTACTTAATACGTTGCGATACGTATTGAGAGTAATTAAGTATTTAATTTTATTAAACGGAAATATTTTTTTAAACGCATTGAAATTAAAAATTAAACTATTAAAAGGTTTTATGCGAAAATTTAAAGGTGTATTGTAAATAATTTAAATTCATTCGGGTTATAATTATAAAATACGGTATCGTAAAGAAAAATATTTATAATTTCCACGAAATTAGGTTTTTGATAAAGTTTTTTATAATAGCCGGCACAATTATTATTAATGTTAAAAGCTATAAAATATTTAAATAAATTTAATAAGAAAATTAGGAATAATTTATAACAATATAAGCTGTTAATTTTTAAAGTTAGACCTTGTTTTTAATTATTAGCCTTACCGAAAAAAATATCTTTTTCGTTAATCCGCCGATAACCTATTTTCATCCAATCAAAAAATTTTTATTAACGACAACGGTTAAACGATAAATAAATGAAATCTGGACTAAATTAAATATTACGATAAAAATAATAAAACGCGTATTAAAAATTCGAAAGGTTTTTTCTGGTTTTAATAGTTACGAAAATTATTATTCGATCAAATTCGAAAATTATTACAAAATTAACGATATTCTTATATTTTATATACTTATTTATTTTTTTATCGGCTTCAACCTTTCGCCGTATCCTGTTTTCCGTATTAAAATGCGTTTATTTATTCTATCTCGAAAACTTTATATAACGTTACGTTATTTATATTATTAAAGAAGATTTTATCGCCGGTTTTTACGATGCGTTTAAAGTTGTTATAACGACCGATAATATTAAATCCGAAGTTATAAAAGCGGAACTTATTTTAATCGATTTTGATTATATTTATACCGACCGTTTCTTTATTTACTTTTTTACGAAACCTTTTAAAAATATTATTAAAATAATTTAACGAAAACGTTATTTATAAAGAAAAATTAAAATTTATTAAATTAGTTTGTTAACGAAAATAATTAAATCAGTTAGTTTTAAAAAAAAAAAATTAATATTTTTATATAAAAACGTACTTTTTTGCAAGGAAAACTGTTATTTCTGCCAAACGAATTACGCTTTTAATAAACGTCGGAAAATTAAAAATATACGTTTTTTTTAAAAAAAAGAAATATTTATTGTAAAAGAAATAAAAGTTTTTATAGTTAAAAAAAGGCTGGTAATAAGTAATTATAATTAATTAATTTAAATTTGTTGTTATAAAATTCTAAAAACTGTTTGCTTTGCTTATATATTCCGTTCGTTTATATGGTACGTTATAAATAATACAAGATCGAATAGGTTCAAGCCTTATTTTCTAGGCTGAGCCGAATACATAGAAAATTATTATACGATGTAATTTGTACGATAGATATTATACCAAATATCTTCGAACACGATAATTAATTAATAGTTTTTACGGTTAGGATAGATTCATACCATAGTTCTATAGAGCCTCACTCATGTTATAAATAATAATAATATATTTAATAAAGTCTTCAAAATTTATTAATTATTTATTTATTAAAAAATTTTCGTTGGTGATTTAATTATATATATAATAACTTATATTAGTTTTTAAAGCTTAATGTAATTTGTAAGTATTATGTTTTAAACTATTAAATATTTTAACATAATTAAATTTGCTGTTCGGAAGCTAAGTAGACCCGAATTGTACATCACGTAATTAAATTATATTAAAGTGCAGTACGCGCTTTTAAATACCTGCAACTAGTTATATAATATAATATAACTAATATCCCTTATATCTAACACTTTAAGCCCTTTAAGTTAGTTACGTAAGCCAAGATTCTTTATCGAAGATGTACCACATATCCCCCGATCGTTCTGGCAATAAGTTAAGTCCTTGGGTTATAACGTTAAGATTATAAGAATAAAGCAATTAAATCCTATATATTACCTCACTAAAATCAGGCCTCTATTTTCAAGGTCGGGCTAGGTCTGCGACGCAGCTAAGTAGCTCTAGATAACACGTTAACCAAATTAAAAAATGATCTATAAAAATACTAAAACCTTGAAAATAAGGCGTAATAATAAATCCTAAATTATTGGATTCAATTAAAAAGTTTTATACAAATTTATATAAATTAATATAATAAAGTATGTTAATTATGAAACTTTTTATATTATAATTATTAAATTTTAACTTGAAATTAAAATGCCTTTTTAATATAATATAATTTTTAAATAAAATATTATAGGAAAATTAAAATTAAAATAATTTAAAATTTTAATTAAAAAATAATTTTAATTAAAATGCTTTTATATTTATAGCGCAATAAATAATATTTCGTTCGGTTAGAAAAGTAATTAAACGGAATTTTTCTTTTTAATTTGTTTTTAAAAATTTATAACAAAATGTTATATATAATATGACGTTATTACAAATAGAAAATCAATACCAATCTAGTTAATCTTAATTCTTTTATAATTATCATATAAGAATTATAATATATATAATTAAAAAAATGATTAAACGGGATTTTTTTTATTAAAAGATTTATAATGAAATATAATGTATAATAATTACACTATTATAATTGAAAAAGCGTTCCAAACTATTAAATTTAAGCTTTTTATGATTACGACGTAATATTTATTACGCTTATAATTTTATAATCAGCTTTTCAAAAATAATTTAATATTAAAAAAAACGCGTTTAGCTATTTTTTTGCTCGTACAGATTATAATTATTATGTTATGGCTATAAAGGATCAAAATTAATCAGATTCGAAACGAGTTTTTAGTTACGATAACGTAATTATTATATATAATAGTTTGCTATAAACCTTTTAATGTGAAGAAATCGCATTTAGTTATTGTTTTAACGATACGGATTATAATTATTACGTTATAACTATAAAAGTATTCCGGATTTGGTTAAGAGTAATTAACTTTAACCTTTTTATTATTATAACGTAATAATTATAAGCTCTACAACGGAAAGATTAATATATAAATATTTTTATGTGAAATATATTAAAAAAGTTCAATATATAATAATGCAACCGATAATTACATTCTTATAATTATAAAAGCGTTACGATCGTTTATTTTCTGAATTTAAATTTAATTATATTAATAATAATTACCGTCGAAGAAAATTTAAAAAAACTCCTATATATATATATTAACTTTGTTCGATAAGTATATAAAATATCAAACTTATCGAAAACAAATTTTTTACAGAACTTAAATAATTTTAATTAAATAAATAAAAGAAATTAAAAGGAAATTTATTAAATGAACCCGTATTTTTAAATCTCATTCTTAGGCCTCGATAGCTCGTTACGGGAATATAAGATTTGATTGGCGAATTTTCAACGCTAAGAAACGGTACTTTGAAAAACTAGCCAGCGAGATCTGAACTAGGTGAGGTAACCTATAGGTAGCTGCTCCCTTGCCTCAGCTAGCTCAGGCCTTTGCTAGCTCGTTTTTTAGTCTTTTTTCAATACATTATTGTATTACGTTAAAAATTAATTAATGAAATCTTATATCGCCGTAACGAGCCAACGAGATTTGAAAGTTAGTTTCAAAATCGGGCCTCGTTTTTGGTATTATTATTATTAAAATTATTAACTTGTTTTTTTTTAAAAAAATTCAAAAATTTTAAAATTGCAGAACTAAATTAAGCCTGATAAATATGTAACTTTATATACGCGTCGAATAAAAGTTAATATGTGTAAAAAGATTTTTTAATCTTTTTCGTCGGTAAATATGGCTAATATAACCAAGTTTAGGTTTAAAAAATAAGCGACCGTAACGTTTTTATAGTTACGACAGTATAACTATTAGTTGCGCTATTATGTATCGGGCTTTCTTAACATATTTATATAAAGAAAGTTCGTATAATAAGTTTTTTTCTAGCGTATAGATTATAATTGTCGCGTTATAATTATGAAAAATAAGGTTAACTAAGTTTAGAAAGCTTTTTTTAATTATAACGTAATAATTATATTCCGTATAGGTAAAAAGATTAAGCGGGTTTTTTTTATATTAAATTACTTCTAAAAGTTTAAGGAAAAATGTCATATATAGTAATTACGTTTCTATAATTAAAAGGGTATCCTGGACGGAAAATGTTCCGGTAATAAAAATTTTAAATTTTTATTTTGAATATTTTTATTAAATTAGCCCTCATCGGAAAGTTATTTATAATAAAACATTTTCATTTTATAAAATATTTTTTATCGTCATTATATTTTCGCATTTCAAAATAAATTCTCGGAAACTTATATAGAAATACCGCTATGGCGCCCATATTATATACCCTACTATTAACCTCTATTTTTAAGATTCGTAAGTTCTGTAGGTCTTTGTATAAATCGGTACTTAAAGCTATATGTTGTTAGAAGCTCTATCCACGGCAACGCCGTAGGCGAAACCACAACCTCAAAAATAGGGCCTGATTTTAATGAGGTAATTGTTGCCCTACCTCCCAGTTATAGGACAGAAATTAACCTCGGACATTACATAATGAATTACCCTAGCAATAAATAGCGATTTTCACTAAAACACGCGGTGTTTAAAAGTCAATAACAAATTAACAAGAATAGATATAATAAAAAGAAAAGCTATAGTTAAATCAGTTTTAAATAACATATAAGTATAAAGTTGTTTTAAAACATATAATATTATATTGACTATAACGTCCTACACCGCCTTACCGGATACACCATCTTACCGAATACCTTTTAGCATTTTGCAGCAACAAATTCAAATAACTTAATAATAATATATCGTATTAATTTTAATTAGTCGGATTTTGTTTCGATAAATATATTTATAACATTTTAATAAATATACGTATTATACGCGGGTTTGTTGTAAACGTTATATTTCTATTTTTAAATTTTAATCTGTTTCTAATAATATTGTTAAATTATTATTAACAGCATTTTTATTACCTCTTTAGTGTTAAATTAAAAAAACTGACTTTCTTTATATAATAAATATTTCTTTTTTTAAAAAAAAACGTTTACTTTTAATTTTGCGAGGTTTATTTAAAATATAGTTCGTTTCGTACAATTAAACGTTTTTTTTTTTCGCAAGAAAATAACTTTATATAATAATAATATAGAACCTTTTATTATAAAAATAACCAATTTAAATATTTTTATTAACAAATTACTTTAAAAGTCTTTAAATTTTTTTTAATAAATATCATCCTTAAATTGTTACTTTACGAATATTTTTAATAGTTTAGTTAAACACTTCGTAACCTTAGATTATGTGCATTGGTTGTTTTATTAATCATGGAGTCCTTTAACCGCGTCGGTCAGAACTTATACTAGTGGATGTAGCTGGGATAGTTCCTATCCTGCGCCATAGGTAATCTCCGTAACGTCCTATCTATCTTAGGACCCTTGATATCTAACATACTCCCTTAAACTACTTTTTTCGAAGCTGGTTAACTTATTATAAGATTTTAAATATTAAAATTTATCTAATTAATTCTTTTTTATAATATTAATCCTTTATTTCGTTAAAGGTTTCTTATTATAATTTTTATAAATTTTTTACGTTAATTTCCTTTTTTATATTTATTAATAAATTTATTTCCTAAATTTTATAAATCTTTTTATCGGTAAAACATTAATTAATTTATTCGTTAACGTATCGTTTATGAAAATATAATCCATTTTAATTTAATTTTAAATAAGTGTTTATCGAAATTAATCATTATATATATTAACATATTTAAACTTTATTTATAATTAAACAATATCGATATTAATAAAATGTATAATTTATTAATTATTATACCCTAGATTTATTTTAAAATTATTTAAATATATTTTGAACTTTTTAATTCTTTATAAAACAAATATAAATTTTTTTTTATTTAAGCAAAAAATAATAATTCCGCTTTTATTGAAAAAATAATTATAATATTTTACTTATTTATTTATTATTTAATTATTTTAATACATAATTTTATTATATATATTTATTAATTATTTCAATCAATAATATTCTTAATAAAAAATGTATTACTTTAAATATTAAAAATATTTAAATTTCTGAATTATAAAACATATATTTTTGCTCCGAATAAACATTTAAATAAATATTAAACGGTATCGTAATATTTATTATTTAAATTTATGTTAAAATGGAATAAACGAAAGATAACTAATATAATATCGGGTCGTTTAATAATTACTATATATATAATAAATCCGATTTATCGCTTATACTTATTAACTAAATTTATAAATGTTTATTGTTTAATAGAAATCAATTTTAATACCTTATAAACTTTTAAAAAATAGCTTATTTTTATTAAAAATAAAATTACCAAATTTATTAATATAATCGGGTTAAAATAATTAAATTAATTATTTTTGCCGATTTTTAATAACTTTTATTTTTAAAAGTTGTCATAATTTATTTTTTTACTAAGTAATAAATAAATTATAACTTAAGCATAATAACGTTTACGATAAATTCTTTTTTAATAAATTAAAACGATATCAGCGATAAAAAGAAATTGTAATTCGTAAAAAATATGTTTAAATATTAACCTTTTTAACGTAATAAAAAATTCCTTTTATTAAAATATAAATATTTTTCGAAATCCGTATAAAGTTGTTTTATAAATATAAAATCCTTCTTTATTTTTTATATTTTAAAAGTATTTTTATAAATATATTATATAGCGTTTTGGCCTTAACGAAAGCGTTTATTACGTCGTATTAACTACGTTTTAAGTCGAAATAAATATTTAATATTATAAATATTTTTAAAAAGAATTTATTAAACTTAATATATACGTATTTTTAAATATGGATTTAGTTTATTAATTACTTTATATTATAAAGTAGATTTTATAGTTTTAAAATTATTTATATTTATTAAATTTATATACGTATATTTATATATAATTTAAGTTCTAATAACTTTTAACCTCATTTTTATTAATTATAAATTACGTAACCATTTTTAAATAAATTTATAAATAAATATAGTTTGTTTTAAAAAAAAAACCTTTTTTTATAAAATATAACTTTAGGTTTTCGTACTTTTTAAGTAGTAATAATAAGTTTCGCCGGTATATCCTATTTAGTTTTCCTAAATTAAATTTTTTTTAGGAAAGTTTTTTATTATTAAAATATTTAACAAATTTATTAAAAGATTTCGTAAATTTCGGTTTAATTACCTATTTCTTATTTTACGTACCGATTAAAACTAACTTTTTTACTTATATTATATGTTACTTTTTAATTTATCCGGCATTATTTTATAATCCAAAAATCTTTTTCGGCCGGAATTAACCACGGAAACAATTTACTTAGAATTATTACCTTATTTTGCTACCGGTAATAATTAAATTTATTATTATTTAATTAAATAAAATAACCGATATTTTTTTAACATTTCGTAAGCTTTTTAATAATAATAATTATTAATATTATTATAAATAAAAAATTAAAATTTAATGTTAAAAAAGGTTCGAAAATAATTATAATATAAAAATAATTAATTTTATCATTATATACCGTATTTAAAATATTTTATCTTTAAAGTCCGTATTTATTTAACGGTTTTCCGTTTCCATTTTAATATTTTTATAAAATCCGTTAAATCTTCTTTTTTTAACTTGATAAACAAAAAGTTTAGATAAATAGAAATACCCGAAAGTTTTATAATAAAATAACCAAAGCTTTTTCGGTAATATTTAATAAATCGTTTTATAAATTTTTAATATTTTAAATAAAAAGTTCTTTTTCGTTTTAACTAATATCCCGGATAATATAAACCTTATTAATTAATAGGATTTATATTCGGTAAATATTCGTTAAATTATATTTAACGAAATACTTTATTTATGCTTCAAAATTTGATTATATAATAGGTTCTTTTTAAAAATCATATTTGTAAATATAACGTACGCCTTATAATTATAAAGTTTAAAATATTCTTAATATAATTTCCCGTTTTTAATTATTAAATTATCTTTAAACGTAAATTAAATATAAAAGTATTTATATAATAATTACCAAAAAAAGAATTTTAAGGTTCGGTTATATAAATATACCGTTATTTTATAAATCTGTATTTATAAAAAAAAGAAAGTTTTGATCCGCGTTTTTATAACTTAAGCTTTTTTTTTAATTATACCCTCCGGACGTTTTACAGTACCGTTTTATAATTATATATATGTCGTATAAAGTTCGTACCGTATATGTTTTTTATTTCGAAAAAAATTCAGGACTTTAATTTTTTTAATATTTTTATCATCGTATTCGAAAACTTTTAACAGTAACTGATTTTGGTAAGTTATTACTTTTAAAAAATATTAAAATACTTTTATACAAATTTCGGCTTTTCGGTTTTTAAAGCAAAAATCCAACGTATATCTGAAATAACGATTAATAAGTAATATAAAATTTCTACATTTTTCGGAAATCTTTTCGAAATCGAAAAAATTAATTACAAATTTTTATTTTACTTTTAATAATTTAATTTAAAATTTTCGTTTATTTTACCTTTTTGCTTTTAAATATTTATAAATATAATAATTTATAATTATTAATTGCTTAATTCGTACCTTTTTAGCATAATCGGTAATATAATTTAAAACTTTTAAGCCCAAATATTTTAGCCGTAAATATTAAAAATTTATTAAATTAATACTTAAAAGGTTTTCGGTTTAAAAATTAAATTTATTATAACGGATTTTAAATAACGCTTTGAAAATATTTATTAAAACATTTTTAACTCTAAATTGGTTCCAGTTATCCGTTAAATAGCAAAACATAACATTATTTTTTCGACGTAAATAGTTATTAAAAATCTTATTATTTTACAAATATCTTTTCTTTCGAAATAAGTATGAGGATATTAAATTATATGCGAAACTTTCGTAATACATTTTGTCGTATAATTATATAATTAATAAATTAATATATTTATCGGTTTTAATATCGATTTTCACGTATCCTAAAATGGGCATTAATATATCATCTACATAAACGGTATTTCTAAAAAAGAGTTTATTGAACGTTAAAAAATCCTATAATAATATTAAAAAAATAAAACTTTATTTCTATATCAAAATTGATTAAGTTTTTAAGGGGTAAATAAATAAATTAAAAGTTCCCTTTTTTTATATACATTATATAAGGAAACAAATTTTAATTCTTCTTATTACTTCCTTAAAAAGTTAATTATTAAGCTTTTAATTTCATTTTTTAAACGTCGGATTTCGTTTTTTAATACTCTCTCGCTTATTATTTGGCACTTAATTAACTTTTATATTGAAAAAAAGGTTTCTACTTAATAAAAACTTTTTTAAGGAATTTATAAAGATATTCGGATAATTAATAAATTTATAAATAAATACGATAACGCCTTCCGTTTTTCACCTTTAAATTAAACTTTTAACGTTTTCGTTTACAATAATTCCGTAGTTTCCTATTTTTACGACCTTTATTACATTAAAAATTCCTTTTATTTCTTTTTCGGACCTGGCAAAAGTTATTTCCGATCGTTTGTTGAGTTAAATTAATTTTTTAATCGGTTTTTATTGCGATAAATTTTTTTTTATAAAAGGACGGAAAAAATATATTTATGTTCCGTTTTAAAATTTTGTAGGAACATATTATTTTTTATTCGTTTCGGATATCGGTTACAATTTTTAAATATAAAAGTTTTCTATTCGTAATATTAATTTTGCGTATTATTTAAAAGGTCGAGGCCTAATTACCTAAAACCGGGGTTATTATTATTAATACTCTTTTAACCTAATTCCGATAATTTGTTATTTCGAGTATTTTATATTTGCGACTTTTAGTTATAATCTTTTCCTATTTTTATATTTTTTTTTATATTTCTTTTTGTATAATTTGGCGAAAAGTTTAAGCTATTGGCGATATTGACTTTGAATATTGTTAATTAAGTCGTTTTTATATACCTTTCCGGTAATAGTTAATGTTACGTACCAATTTTTAAGGTTTTAATTTTTTAATAAAGCGGTTTTTTAGATAATTGGTAATACATACGATATAACTTATTTAAAAAGGGGTTTTAAATTTTTCCGGATATTATAATACTTTTCGTTTTTATATGTAAATTCGGTCTAGGTTTAGGAATAAGCCTTTTGTTTATCGGCAGTTGAGTTTGTTAAGTTTACGGATTTATCGAGTTCATTTTGTTGAAAGATTTCTATAATAATCGATTCGTAAAATTATTATTTTGGTACCGCGCGCACGTTTCTTATAAAGAAGTTTTAAATCCGTAATTTTTTTAACTTAGTAAGTTATATATCGTTGGGTTTAGAATCGATAAATTTTTAAACGTTTAGGTTATCGGTATACTTTCGGAATTCGGTTTTCTAAAATATTTAATTTTTAAGGGTATTATATATTATTAAAGAAATAATTAAAATTAATATTATCGGTTAACATAAATATAATTGAAATAAAATATACGTATAGTTTATATACGCGATTAGTTTTTAAGCAAATAAAACTTTTAATTATTAGATGTTGCGTAATTTTAGATTGTGTGTATTAGTTGTTTTATTGATTATAGAGTCCTTTGACCGCGTCGGCCAGGGCTTATATTAGTGGATGTGGCTTGTGTAGTCCTTATCCTGCGCTATAGGTAATCTCCGTGGCGTCCTGTCTATCTTAGGACCCCTGATATCTAACAGGTTTTCGTAAAGAGTAAAATAAAACCGACAACGGTTAACGAGAAAACGCTTAACGTAAATATAATTAAAAAAATGTTTTAATACGGAAAAAACGTTATTAAAATCGAATAAAATAAAATCAATTTTCACAAATTTAGATTTAATATTATCGAACGTTATAACAGTTTAAAACATATTATAAAACCGGCGGAAAAATCTTTTTTGATAACATAAATGAAATAACATTTTATTAAGTTTCAGTATATCTTAAATAAACGTAGTTTAAAAGAAAAAAATATATATATTAATAAATTAAAACCGCTATGAAATATATGCCGCTATATAAAACGTATTAATATTATTATTAACGAAAGATTCTTTAAATTCTAGCGAATAATAATTTTCGAAACCGTTAAAAATTAAAAAACCTGTTGAATTTTTCGTACGTATTTAAATATAATTTATTAAAATTTATATTTATTTTAAATTTAGTTTATTTATTATATGATTATTATTACTTATTACGAAATTTCAATTAGCTATTACAAATAAATTATCGTAATATTAAAACCTAAAATAGCTTTTTTTATTATAATAATGCATAATAATATAACTTAATTTTAGATATTAATAACTTAAATAATTATAATGTTCTATACATGCGAACCAAACATACGAGCGAACGAGACATTTTTTTAGCCATTCCAACTACCTATCTGTAATCGTTTATTTCTTAATATCAACGTTATGGAACGTTTTATAAAAAAAACGAAAATATACCTAACTATTTAAATTAAAAAGAAACCCGCCACTTAATTCCAGAAGGCTTAATCGTATTTATAAAAATTCGCATTTTACCTTAATATATCGTTTTAACGAGAAATGCGTCCTAATGAATATTATTTCCAATTTAGGAAAATTAACGCCGATCGAAAAAAAATTATTATCGACCAAGTCCTTAACCTAAATTCGCAAACGTTGTTTGTCCGGTTTCAATACGTAAAAAATATAACAAACTTATTATGTACTTAACGCTTTATAAAACATAATAAAAATAATCAGGCGTCGAACTTTATTAAACGGTAAAAAGAAATTAAAACGCGTTTAAATTAAAAGAATTATTTATTAATAGGGTTTATCCGAAAATTTAAAAATATTTCGTAAATAATTCGAATCTACTCGGGTTATTATTACAAAATACGGTATTACATAAAAAGATATTTATAATTGCGATAAAATCAGATTTTCAATAAAACTTCGTATAATAATAAGCATAATAGCTACTAATACCGAACAACGTAGAAAATTTAAATAAAGGTAATAAAGAAATAAAAAATAAATTAAAATTATTTAAATTATTAAATTTTAAAATTAAATTAAATTATTCTTTATTCTTATAATAAAAATTTATTTTAAATTTTGGTGCTGTAATAACTTATTATTAATCACCGGTTAAAAAAGTTTATTAAAAAATAATAATTAGAAAATAAACAAAATAAATTTAAATAAATCCTATATTTTAATAAACATAGTCGATACGTACGAAAAATTCGAAAAGTATGACGTTAATAATATTATTATTACGCTTTATATAACTGTATATTCTTCGTATCAATTTTAATCATTTAATATATCTTTTTTTTAAAAGAACACGCTTATTTACGGTAGATCGAAAACCTAATACGACGTTATTATCACTATATTACCAAAAAGGATTTCCTCGGCGGCTTTTACGACGTGTTCCAAATTATTATAACGTCCGATATTATTAAATCGGGATTCGCAAAAAAGGTCTTATTTAATTCAATCTTAATAATGTTTTTTTCGAATTAAAAGTTTTCTAATTATGCCTATACCGACCGTTTTCCCGTTAACTTTTACCGGTTTTATTCGTTTTTTACTTATAAAAACCCTTAAAAATATTAAGGAAATAACGAAATAAAAACGTTATTTATGAAAATAAATTAACAAAATAATTTATTACAACAAACTATAATTAAATCGGTTAGTTTTTAAATAGAAATAGCTTATTATTTTTATACGAAAATGTTTTTTTAAAAGAGAATTACCTAATTACGCAAAACGAATTATATTTTAAGCAAACGTTATAAAACCAAGAATAAACGTTTTTTTAAAAAAAAGAAATATTTATTATATAAAAGAGACAAACTTTTCTGCCCGAAAAAAAAGGTAATAAAAAAGTGTAGCCAATAACGGCTAAAAATAATTATCGTAAAAAGGTTAAAACTAAAGATCGGATATATAAGGTTTATAGCAAGCCCGGACATAATACGCGTACTTGTAAGAAAGCAGTAAATACGTCTAGCGAAAAAAGAAATTCCGATTAATTTGAATTAATACAATATAATATTATTAAGTTATTTGAATTTATTGTTACGAGATGTCAAAAAGTGTCTCGCTTGCTCGTATATCTCGTTCGCAATATAGAACGTTAACCTATTTTCTATTTTCTATTACCTTTATTTAAATTTTTTTCCGTTTTTCGACATTAATAATTAATATATACCTTATTATACAAAACGTTATCAAAAACTTAATTTCGTTGAAATTAAAAAGAAAAAATGTTCGTTTTTTTTTTCCAATAACGTTCTACACAAGCGAGCTATATATACCAACGAACTATATACGGTTTCATTATTCCAACTACTCAATTTTAATTACTTATTTCTTCATAACCATAACATAAAACGGTTTACAAAAAAAGTTAAAACAAACTTAGTTATTTAAGCTAAAAAATTAAACCCGGAACTTAATTATAAAAAGGTTAATTTTATTTATAAAGTTCCATTTATTACCTTAGGAACGCGAATTAAGAGCAAACGCGCCCGATCTGATACCGTTTTTAATTCGTATAAATTGACGCCAACCGAAAAAGAATTTATTATCGAAAAAACCTTTAATTTAATTACGTAAAAGCTTTTTAGCTCACTTTAATATTTTAAAGATATAGCTAATATATTATTGGCCTAGCGCGTTATAAAAAGGGTTAAAATTAATAAAGTATTCAACTTTATTAAACGGTAAAAGAAAAAAAATTAAACGCGTTTAAATCGAAAAATTAAGTATTAACGGATTTTATACGAAAATCCAAAAATATTTCGTAAATAGTTCGAATTTATTCGGGTTATAATAATAAAATGCTATATCGCAGAAAAGAATATTTATACCTGCGACGAAATTAAAATGTTAATAAAGTTTTTTATAATAACGCGTATAATAATGGCCAGTACTAAAAAATATAAAAGATTTAAATAAATGTAATAAAAGAATAAAAAATAAGTTATAATTATTTAAATTATTAATTTTTAATGTTAAGTTATATCGTTATTTATTATTATAACATAAAAAATATTTTAAATTATAATTCTGCAATAACCTATTATTAAGAGACGATTAATAAATTATATGAAATAAAAATGGCTGTATAATAAATAAAATAAGTTTCGAATACATTTAACATTTTAACAAGAATATTTAAAAGCATACGAAAAGTTCGAAACGCTTTCTTCTCCTTAACAACTATAAAAGCCATTATTCGATAAAATCCGAAAAAATAATGCTCTAATAACAAGATTATTGAGTATTATATAGCCGTATATTTTTCGTATCGGGTTTAACCTTTTAATATATATATATATATTTTAAATGCGTTTATTTACGGTATATCGAAAGCTTAATACCACGTTATTATATTTATATTATTAAAAAAGATTTTCTCGCCGGCTTTTACGAGGCGTTTTAAATTGCTATAATATTCGATAATATTAAATATAGATTCGTGGAAGCTAACTTTATTTTATTTAATTCTAATTAAGCTTTTTCCAAATAAAAGGTTTTTTTAATTATGCCTACGCCGACCCTTTTTTGTATTAATCATTTCCATTTCCATTCGTTTTCCGCCTACGAAAATTCCTAAACAATATGAACAAAATAAAGAAATAAAAACGTGATTTACAAAAAAAGGTTAAAATTAATAATGTAATTCATTAAAACAGAAAATGGCTAAATCGGATAATTTTTTTATTTAAAAATAATTTATTACTTTTATACGATAATGTTCTTTTTCGGAAGAAAATTGCCTAATTACGCGAAACGAATTGTATTTCAAACAAACGTTACAAAATTAAAAGTAAACGTTTTTTCAAAAAAAGAATTTTTATTACATAGAATAGATAAGTTTCTTAACTTAAAAAGAAAGAGGTAATAAAAAGATATAGCCAATAGTAGCTTAGTGGAGTTATTACAAAAGGGTTAAAATTAAGGGACGGCAATGTAGCATTTTCGGTAAGCCCGGGTATGATACGCGTACTTATAACGAAATTATAAATGCGTTTAACGAAAAGAAATCCGATTAATTTAAATTAATGTAATATATTATTATTAAATTATTTAAATTTGTTACTATAAGGTGCTAAAAAGTGTACAGCTTGCTTATATATACAGTTCGCTTATATAATGCGTTATCGTATTTTATAATTATAACGTAAACAAACTTAAATTATTTGCAAAATACTTTTAAATTTTTAGATAAAACCTAGGTATAATTATTTTTTCGATTTAAACGTTTTTAAAAATATTTTACCGTTTAATAAAACTTAACACCGAATTAATTCTAGCGTAATCTGTAACGCGTTAAGTTAATAATATATTAATTTTATCTTTAATATATTGACACCGGACAGGAAATATTTATATATTTAAATTTAAAAATCTGTTTAATAATCGGTTTTTTTTAATCGCCTTTAACTTTCGCAAATTTAAAATAATATCGATGCGAAAGGTTTTTCTTATATTGTTTATTTAAAATAAACTAAGGTATTTGATTTATAAAACTAAACATCGCAAGATTCCGTTTAATATTTCGTTTTTTAATTTAAAAGATTAAATTTTCTTTTACGCTTTTTATAAACCGGTCCATATTATTAATATTAAAAAATAAACCATTAAAGTTGGGTAATTAAAACATACTAAAAGTCATCCGGTAAAGTGGTATAGAAATTTATAATTAATATACAATATATATATAATTCAAATATATTTAATAAAGTATCTGAAATCAAAGAAATTAACAAAATACTTACATTTAATATTTATATAAATGATTAATTAAAAAAGAATTTAGTATTTAATATTTACGAATGAAAATATTATATATAAATAATTTTATAAATCGGCAAATATTTATATATTATAAATACATTTTTTGTCTTAATATTATTAAAGTGGATTATTAAATAAAAAGAAACAGCTAAGACTTTAATTTATATATATTAAAATTTTCCTTACTAAAGTCAGGCCATGTTTTTAAGGTTAGCGCTGCGCCGCAGGCGCAGTCGTGGCTAGAGCCTTCGGCTCTAAAGGTACCTACAAAGGTCAAATATATCGACTAAACCTTATTAAGAAAAGTCTCTACAAAAACAACCAAACCTTAAAAATAAGGCCTAATAACTAAAGATAAAATTTCAAGCTTAATTGGCAGGTTGCATACGAATGTATCAAAATTATTATGTTTAAATATAGTAATTCCGAAATTTTTAATCTTAAGATTATTAGAAATTTAACGTATAATAAAAAATCTTTATTTTATAATATAATAATAGTTTTAATTAAGGCGTTATATAAAGGTTTAAGATTAAAATGACTTAGAACTTTAATTAACAAAGCCTATAATCTTTAACCCTTTTTAAGGCAGCATAATAATAATTCACTTTTACGAATTAAAATAATATTATTAAAAGGTTAAAATCGATTATAATAAATTCCGAATTATATTTTCTTTGGTTAATTTAATACGGATAATATATTAAACGGTTTAAAATAAATACCTTAGTTTCTTAAAGGCTTAATTTTCCAAAACGAAACGTTTAGTTTTATTCGATAATTTTACCGGTTTTTCGCCGCTATAAACGTAATTAACTTATACGTTAACGTTAAATATATAACTAATAACTTTACAAAAGCTTTACGCTATCGGTTTATTCGTTTTATATTAACTGTTATATTTAATAAATATGGTTATATTGAATATAAAAGTATGTTAATACGGTTTATAACTTAATTTTTAGAAACTGTAATATTTTCATTATTAAAAAGATAAACTTCAGAAGGTTTTTAATTCTTTAAACCCTTTTTTCAGAACCGATTTAGTAATTATTTAAATAATATTATTAATAAAATAAACCGAAAAATAACGGACTTTTATATTTATAATATCATATTTTATTCTATTTTTAATATTTAGGGATACGAAAAAATTTATAATAAAAATATTCGAACGTATAATTAATAAATAATATAATTATATTATGTTCGGTTTTAAATAAATAGTGAACGATTAATTTTAAATGGCTTTATATAATCTTATTTTCCAATAACGATATAATATAAATATTATTAATAAGGTATATTTATTATCGGAATAAAAAGAATTTTCGGTGAAATCTATTTACATCCGTAACTTGTTGCGGCCAGCGAAATATAGCATGATAGCTAGTTTATTGGCGCTATGAACGAAGATTCTAAGCTGAAGAAAAGAAGAAAAGAAAGGCAAAGTTGCAAAGTTTGTAAAGATTTATAAATATCCCTATTTTTTATGTAGCAGGTGGCTAATTTACGTGGCAGCTGTTAGCCCTATATAACGGTTACCAGCTTTACGGTTTAATTTTAGTAACTGCTATTATATTACCCCTTTTTAAAAACTTGTATACGATTAAAAAAAGTATGCAAGTTTTTGTTAATTATAAATATTACTTTTTCTTTATTAATCCGGTTCTTGCTTTCGCGACCTTATTATTATCAAGGTAGTTTTCGTTAATTTCGTCAATAACCGTTATACGTATTTATTTTTATAAGCGGATCGGTAATTTAAATGTTTTAAAATATTTTATATAAAACCGTTTTATTACGATCGGGATATTTTTAAAGTTAGTTACGGAATACTATATTTTGTTAAGATCGTAATATTTTTATTTAGCCTAATATTATAACTTTTTATAACGCCCGTTAAATTTTATTTATTTAATTTATTTTACCTCGAATTTTAATTTACCGTTAATTTTTTTAAGTAATGGTAATATTTAGGTTTATTAAAATAACGGATTATTATCGGCTTTACGTAACCGATTAACGTAAAATAAGTTAATTATTTTATAACTTAACGGCAAATTAAAAACGAAATTATATCCGCATATTTTTTATAACTTTAAAATGTTTTATTTATTATAAATTTAAACGAATAATTAATATTTACGTCGCAAAATTTTTCTTACGGAAAAGAACTTTGTCGTCGATTTTAAAATGGGTTAGGTAACGTTTTTTATTAATTTATACCTTTTAACATTTTTACGTTTTTAACGCGGTTTTTTTTGCAAACGTTTAAACGTTTTTAATTTATTTAATAATTATTAATACCCGTTAAATTAATTCGGTTTTTATATTTATTATATTTAAATTTAACGCAAATAAATTCCGGATATCCTTATTTAATATAATCTTTAATGGAATCATATTAATTAATAAATATTATAATAAATTATACGCAAAATTTAATATTAATATATATACGTTTTAATCTTTTTAATATTTATCGATATAAAAACGTAAACATTAATAAAGCTTTTGGTTTATAAATTCGATAACCTTTTAAATTTATAAATATAAAACGTTTCCATAACGATATTTTATACCGATAAATTCGTTTAATTTAACTAGAAATTAAAAAATAAATTATTTTATATTATTATTAATCTAAATTACGGATATTTTAGAGAAATAATATAAATATCAATAATATCGATTAATTAAGGTTTTAATAATATTAATTTTTTTACCTAATAAAATTATTA
This sequence comes from Monosporascus sp. CRB-9-2, assembly GCA_004155915.1. NCBI lineage: Eukaryota > Fungi > Ascomycota > Sordariomycetes > Xylariales > Monosporascus > Monosporascus sp. CRB-9-2. The sequence continues at coordinate 18,908 of QJOA01000307.1, forward strand.
TAATCCTGTTAAATTTATCGATAAACGTTTATATATAATTATAACCGTAACGATCTTTTGGTATATCTTTCCCGAATAACGATATAATCCTAAATATTATTCGGAATAAGGAAAAAATAAAAAAAATTCCGAAATTTTATTTCGAAACGTTTTATTCCGACGGTAATCGTAATAATTCCGAATATATTATCGAACGTTTTGCTTAAGCCGGGGCCAGATATATTTCTATATTAACATCTTAATTATTTTATTTTGGCTAAAATACGTAAATATTTTAAATACGTAAACTTTACGGATAAGTATAATACGGAAAAAAATACGGCCATTAATTATTTTTTCGGGTATTATTAATTTATTATCCCTTTTATTTAAGTTTTACGTTTCGTTTTCGCAACGGATAAGGTTAACCAAGTTAGCATTTTATAAGATATTTTCGATTTATACCTTAATCGGTATCTTATTAATAATAACGATAAAAAAGTTTAATTATTTTAACGGAATTAAACTTAATTTTTTTCTTTTCTTTGGATTTTAATTATAAGTAAATTTACCGTTTTTTATAATAAGATATCCGTAGCAACATTTTCTTTGTCAGGTTGATATTAAAAGGTAATATCGAAATTAAAAAGGAAATCGATTTATCGGATTTAATACGTAAAAAAAACGCGTTTATTTATAAAGTATAATAAAACTTAACAATTAGTAATAATAAAAAACTTTTATTTTTAAAATTTAGGGTAATAATATTCGAAAATTTAGATTATAATAAGTAACTTTCGGTCCTAAATAAAATACGCCTTTTTTATTAAAATTATAATTTTCGAAAAATATTTTATAAATTTTTATTCGTTAATTTTTATTATTACTAAATAACATTTTTAATTACGTTACGGGATATATCTATTTTTACTTTGGTCGGTCGGCCAGGTCGAAAAAAGGCCAGAATTAAGATTTCGTAAATAAACCGTTTTATTTTTTCGAAAGCCCATTTTTGTTCGGGTTTTATTATAAAAAAAGTATCTTTTTTTAATAAGTAATTTAATAATTTATTTATGCCGCTTTTATAATTACAAAATATTCGTACGTAATTGTAAAACTTTATATATAAATGGATTACGGTATAATTATTAAAATTTTCGAACTTTTATTTTTAAATTACTTTAATTTTGGTTAAATTGATAAAAATATTTACGTTTACCTTTATAACGATATCAAAATAATCCTTTTTTTTAACGTTAAACCGGAACTTTTTAATATTTTTTTAAAAATTAATTTTATATAACCGGTAAATAATTTTTTTATAATATTTTTAAAAAAGTTTTTTAGGCCGGAATAAATTAGTATGTCGTTAACGTACGTATTTACGTAATAATCAAAAAGTTTATATAATTAAATAATAATAAACAATTGCTATTAAATAAGGTTTATTTTAAGTTTAAATAAAAGTAATTTTTATTAAAACATTTTTTAATAAATTTTAAATATTATTAAATATTTCGATTTTATAATAATACGAAATTTAAAATGTTTAGATAATTTTAATTTTAATAAAACGTTTAACGTTTTAATAGTTAAATATAATACCGTTAAATAAAAAAGTTAAAACAAAGCGATTTCTTAAATATTAATTTTTTAACGGTAATCGATATAAAACCGGCGTTCCGATAAATAAAGTTTTAAAACCAAAAAATCAAGCCGGCAGTTTTTTATATATATAATTTAATAAAGTTTATTTTAATAATTTGTTTATTACATTTTTTTTAGCGGAAATATCAGCAGTCACAGTGATCGAATGCAGGAATCTGGCGTAATTGCTCTGTATTAGTTCTTTAAGTTCTAGAAAAGGATTAATCTAATCCGTAAGCAATCGCCCTTATATACACGATTAGGTAATAAAGGATCATCAGTGGACAAAGCTTGTCCCAGGCAGCATTCTGCTGCCTAGCCTGGATAAAGCCCACCAGCCGGTAGCACCTGAAAGCATTAATTACCGACACGCCTTTTTACATTAGGTAACCGCGGTTAAAAAGTTCGAAAAGTCCAAAATCAAATTTAAAAATAATTAATCTATATAAGGATTAAACCTTAATCTCGTATTTTCTTAAGTCCCAAATCCTGTACGAATCGTTTAAAGTCCGTTTTATTAAATAACTTTATAAGCCCGTTTATAAAGTTATTTTTATTTTTTATATATTAAAAATTAATATTTCTTATTTAAATTTTTTATCGAACGTAATAATATTTAACTTTAATATAACGCCTTTTTTATAATATCTATATTTCTTTTACTTATTTAAATATTTTTATATTATTTTTTAAAATAAAAATAAAACCTTTCAATATAAATTTTAATTTTATTACAAAACTTTTAATCCTTATTATTTTTATTATAACCGTTCTTATACTTATATATTTCGCTTTTATAATATATTTCGTAATAACGCTTTATAATTTTAAAATTTAAAATATGAAGGTTTTAGCTATAAAAAATACGTACTTGATAATAAATTTTGCTAATTTTTAATTATTTACAAAATTTATATTTATTATTTCGAATAACTTTAAATTATTATACTTTTAATACGGATAATTTCGTTTTAACTTTTTATATCGAAATAATAAATTTATTATACCGTTTAAATAATATAATAATTTTTCAATATATTTTTAATATTTAAATAATTAATTACTTCTAAACTTAACTTAAATTAAGGCTATAAACGTTATATCCGGTTTATTAATATAATTTAAATAATTAAATTTTCTTATTAAATTTATATATTTAAATATATCTTTTTTATTAACTTTATTTTTGTATTTAATAACGTACTTTAAATAGTTTTTAATAAATAATATAAATTTCTTTTGTATTTTATTTAATTGAATTAATTTTAATAACTTATTAATATATTATTACTAATTTAACTTAATATTGCTAATCGGTAAAAAACGGATAATTCGTATATTTAAATACTAATTTACGTTTTTTAAATCCTTAATAAAAACGTTATTAATAATCTTTTTAATAACATTTTTAAATTATTACTTATTAATTTCAAAAAATAAAAAGTTATTAACGTATAAAGCGATAATATACCCGATTTTAAGATTATAATAAATCGCATTATCCGAAATTAATAAATAAAAACTTAATTTCGTAAATATTTCCTTAATTCTTTTTTATTAAGCAATTTCGGCCTGCTTTAAGCCGTATAAAAGGTTTATTAATTTAATAACTTTTTTAAGGAAAAAACGGTACATTTTTTTATCCTTTAAATACGTATCGAAATATTTTTTTAATATTAGGAACTGCTTTATATAAATATCCTTTTTTAACTTACCATTTAAATACCTAATAATAAAGTCGATTTAAAGTATATACTAATCTAAATAAACAGCTAAAACTATTAAAATTCTCCAATATATAATTTTTGCGGTATTTCTTATTATTTTATTATAATTTATTTTTTTTCGCTAAATAAATCTTTTTGCGTAAATACGTACCTTATACTTATTTAACTTTTTTCTAAATATATATTTCTTTTTTAATAACTATTTAACATTAATAAAATATTTATAAACTTCCTTATTAAAAGGCGTAAATTTAAAAATTTTACGCAAAAAGTTTTCCTTAATTTCCGTAAAAATTACTTTAAATCATATTTTTCGTTTTAAACCTTTTGTAACTTCCTTTAAGAACAAACCGTTATTTATTGCTATTAATAGCCTATAAATAATAAATAATTTGCCCAGGTTAATATTTTCCAAATTTTTAAACTTAAAAATGTTATCGTACTTATCCTTTACCATATTAACTATTTATTAGTACTCGTAAATATTCCGGATAACCTGATCGGCGTCTCCGTAACCTCCAAAAAAGTCGTTATCGTGGACGTCTAAAACGAAATAAAAGGTACGTAAACCTTTATCGCCTTTTTCGCCCTTTTACATTAAAGTTAACTTTAATTTACGTATTAGTTTAAAGGTTTCGTTTAAGGCTTCCAAAATATATAACTTATAAATTATCTTTTTCGGCCGTCCCTTTTTACGTTTAACTTACTTAGTTTCCTGGTCCATATCGTTTTTCGAAACGACGTTATCGTTCTTATTTTTTATTCCGATATTCTTTTATCTTTAACGGTATCTTAAACGTTTTTATACGGGCTACGGAAACGATCGAATAATATCTTTAAGGTTAAAGAATTTCCTTAATTTTTCCAAATTTTTATAAAATATAATATATAATAATATAAATAATTTACCGCTTTTTAATAACCTTACTTTATAACTATATATCCTTTAATAACTTAATAATATACTTTTTGCTTTACGAACAGCTAACTTTTTTAATTTAATTTTATAATTTTAATTAATCAAGATTATATATTTATTACCGAAGATTCGAAAATAATTATTATTAGGTTTATATAACTTATTAAATTCGAATACGTTTTTAAAAAATTCGATTAATATTATATTTTTTATTATAAATTATCCAATCTTATTAATTATATACGTTATAACTTTCATTATTAAATTCCAAAAACATATCGGGATATTTATTTGGGCTAAAATTATATAAACTTCGTTTTACAAAAACTAAATACCTTTTTCCGCAATTCCGTTTAAATATTAATTATAAAAATTAAAAATTATCAATTTAATACATTTAATTACGTAAAACTTTTCGATAATTAATATACCGAATTTTTTATTGTTCTTTAAATATAAGGTTTTTACTTTTTTACTTTAATTTTTTACGTTAAAAAAAGTTGTTTTTAAACGCTTAATTATCCGTATAATATAAACGTATAAGTTTTGTTATATTTCGTTTTTAATTTTAAATAAATAATATTTTTTATAATACGATAAATCGTTTATAATAAAACCGAAATAATTATTGTTTTTAATACTAACGGGTTTAATTAAGCCTATATCATACTAAATAATTTTTTCTATATATTACCCCCGTCGTTATAAGTTTATAAATAAGTTTTTGTATTTTTCTTTCGTTATACGCTATATAAGGTAACGTTTTTATTTCGTTAAGGTTTAGGTTTATTCCTATAAACCTTTTAATAATCCAAATTAATCGTTTTATATTAAGGTAACAAAAACAGCGGTACTAAAAAATAATTTTCTTTATTATTTTATCCGTTATGCGAACTTTTCCATCCTTAAAAACGTTAACGAGCACCTTTTTTAAATTACCGTCGTCCTTACTAAATACCTACCCCAATACGTATTCTTATTAATAATTCTTATCGTTCGTTAACTCCGGAACCTTAATAATAAGCTCCGGCTTTTTATAAAGTTATAAAAAAACCTTTCCGAAATACGTTAATTATTATTAATTAAAACCCATCAGGGTTTAATGAAATGTTTTTATTCAAGTAACCTCTTTTTCTGTAATATATTTTTCTAAAAAATACCTTTAAAAAAATCGTTAATATATAACATATATTTTACCATAATTTCGTTATTCTTTTTTACGCGAACCTTTTAAGGGCTACTTTATTATCTCAACGGCAGTAATAACAACAAATCCTCCACTTATTATAATATGGATTTCTTTATTTTTAATATTTAGGACCGAATTTTTTTCGAAATCCTTAATATTATTCGTAATATTAACGGTCGTACCTAAATTCCAAAATAACCTGTTTTTATTATCCTCCATAGATAAATAAATATACAACAACATAACACTACCTATATTAATTACTTTAGGGCTTTTAATCGCTATTACCTTAAAGCATTTAACCATTATAACTACCTTTTAAAGCGTTTCGCCAACGTTATCTATAACGGTCGCTTTAAGGTTTTTAATTACTAAAACTTTAAGGCAATCAATTATTATAACCTTTACTTCAAAGCATTCAGGCGCTATAATTTCAGTAACATCAATTACTGTAACTAACTTTTAAATCACTTTATCGTACCACTATATAAAATCCTAAAGTTGTTATTTATTAATATAAGCGTTAAATATTCCTTTATTAAAACGGTACAAATTTCCTAAAGCTTTAAAAATAAATTGCTTTTTACCCGGTCCACCGCTACGGGCGTTGCCGCAGGTATTACGAAAGCTGTGACGGCAGCCACCAGGATCACACCGTAAGGCTGGCAACCGTTACGTGGGGCTGACAGCTGCCACACGAACTAGCCACCTGCTATATAAAAAGTAGGGACATTTATAATCTTTACGTACTTTACGACTTTGCCTTTCCTTTTTTCTTTTTTTCAGCTTAAAATTTTCGTTCATAGCGTTAATAAACTAGTTATTATGTTATATTTTATTGGCGGTAACTTTATTTTAAGCTTATTCCCTTCCTTACTGGCCTAGCGATTAATAAATAAAATACCATACCTTTTTTACGTCGATACGTAACAACGAAAAATAACGCGTCCTAAGCCAGACCTAAAATTAAGATCCAGATTAATTAACATTAAAATTAAATGTTTATTAAAAAAGATTACTTATTAACTAATTAACGTTTAAAGCACTTTAAATTAATTAAAGGTAAAATTAAGAATGCAAAAAACAAAGTACCTTTTTAAAACCCAGATTAAAATATAAAAAATGATAAATACTTTAAAAAAACGGCAGAAAATAACGTGCCGTAAAACGAGACCGATTCCGTAAAGATAAAGGGTTTATTAAACTAAAACTATTAAAACCAAGACTATAACTATTTAAAAATCGACCCCGATAGGTAGCTGATCGATAAGATGGTTAACAATAACCAGGATATCCAGGAAGAACTTTAAAAACTTCGTAACGAAGTCGCTTATCTTTAAGTTAAATAAAGCCATTATTTTTTTACTTTTTCCAATAACGCCGATTGCTTTTGCTAAGAAAACATAATTAATAACGCTTTCGGTAATACCAATACGTTTTATCTTATTAATATAGTAATATGGCCCGCTTTTCGCAAATTTACGGAAATTAATAACGCGAATTTTAATTATAACCGAAAGGAAAAAGTTTATGTTAATAACTTTATTAAGTTTAACGGTAATAAAATTAAATTTAACGTTTAAGTTCGTAAAATTATAAATAAGTTCGAAATAAATAAACCAACTTTTTGGAACGAAAAAATCTTTATAATTTATTTAATAAATTTTTTTAAAAAAAAGGCTAAATAGGTAATTAAAATTCGTTACCGATCGATTACGTAACCTTTTTTTTTGCGTAACCGAAATAATTTAAGTATTAAAATTATCGTATTACGATCCGAATTAAATTTTCGCCATTAAAAAGATTTTTTATACATTTATCTTTAAACCCGGCAAAAATTAAAATATTCATAATTTTATCTTTAAATTTAACGTTTTCGTTTAAAAGGCCAAAATCGCCGAAGACGAATGGAAACAAGTTTTATAAGAATATAGTTTTTTAAACCTCGATTTACGCCTTTTTAAAAATAGCCGTAACTTTAACGTTATTTACGAAAGGTTTTGTAACCGCGTTATTATAACCGTTTACAGTAATTAATTCGCTTATAAAAAACGCCAAAAAAAGCGTAAACCCCGATTATATTACCTTAATAAACCAAAAAATAAAAATAAAAAGCCTTGTTCGAATAATAATACCGGTAAATCAAAAATTTTGGGTAATACCGGCAAGCCTTTATCGAAAGTTAAGAAAAAGGTTTATTAAAAAGTTAATACGTACTTTAATTATAATAAACCGGGATATAAGGTTAACGATTACTTTAATAAAAAAAGGGTTATTACGGTAAAAATAATAAAAGATTTATTTAATTTCGACAAATCGGAAAAAAAGTAAAACCGTCGGAAAATTTTTCGATAATCCTTTTTATGTTAACAGTAACGGAAGTAAATAACCTTAAAAAATGTAAAGTTTTTATTAAAATTACGTAAATCCAAGTAAATAAAATTAATTTATATATTACCGCTTTTTATAATAACGGAATATAAACCCAATTTTTTGTTAACCCCTTTTTCGTTAAATAAGCGAAAAAATAATTATAAGTTCGTATTATCCGGTTAAAAAAATTAATTTAATTATAAAATTACCGGAAGTAACCCACCGGCTAAATAAAAACTTAAATAATTATAATATTCGAAATTAACGGATAACGTTTTTCCGATTAAATTCTTTATTTTATAAATATTAAATATAATATTTTTATCGGTTTCGATTAAATAAAAAAATATAATTTATTATTAAATTATAAAAATAGAAATATTATTTAACTTAATAACTTACTAACTTTAGCTAAGTTCTTACCGGCAATTAAATTCCTAATTTAATGTTTATTAAACGGATACGTTAACTCTAAAGTTTAGGAAAACGTTTATTATTATAACCGCGTTATAAAAAAGGCCGATAAATAATACCAAATTTTCCGATATTTATAGAAAAAACTTGAAAACGATTTTATCTTAATATCCGTACCTATTATTCCGTTAAATATGGTAAACAAAGATATACCGGACGTATATAATACCAAGCAGATCATTTCCTTTATAAAAATTGCTAAAAATAACGTAATTATTACTTCGTTAATAAATAAATTAAAAATCGACCTCCGTACGGAACGATAAAATAAATACTCGTTACTTTAAAAAGCTATTTTTTTAAGAATAAAAAGTCGAACGTTATAACGGTAACCGTTTTATAAAAATAAAAGATATATAACGGCTAAAAGATTTCTTTTTCCGAAAATAAAGATCCGGAATATATAAAACGAATCCGGAAGTTTTTATTAAAACTTTTTGTTTATTTAAAAGGTTTTTTTTTTAAAAAAAAAGTTAATATACTTTTAAACTTTTAATCTGATTATAACATAATTTTGGAATTTAACCGGTTAATACCTACCTTTAAACCCCTTATTTATAAAACGTTTATTTAATACTTTTTATTAAAGAAAATAGTAAATAAATTATTAAAAATAAACTTTATTGAATTATATATATAAAAAAATTCCGTTTTAATTTTGTTTACTTTAAAACCTTATTCGTTGGAACGCCGGTTTTATATTGATTACCGTTAAAAGAATTAATATTTAAAAAATCGCCTTATTTTAATTTTTTTACTTAACGGTATTATATTTAATTACCGAAACGTTAAACGATTTATTAAGATCGATATTATTTAAACGTTTTATAAACTTTATATCGTTATTAAATCGGAATACTTAATAATATTTAAAACCTATTAAAAAACGTTTTAATAAAACATATTTTTTTTTAAACTTAAAATAAATTTTATTTAATAATAATCGTTTATTAATACTTAATTATATAAGTTTTTTAATTATTACGTAAACGTTTACGTTAATAATATATTAATTTATTCCGGTTTTAAAAAAAATATTAAAAATATTACGAAAAAACTATTTACCGGCTATATAAAGTTAACCTTTAAAAAAATATTAAAAAGTTCCGGTTTAAGGTTAAAAAATGGATTATTTCGGTATTATTAAAAAAATAAACGTAAATATTTTTATCGATCTAATTAAAATTAAGGTAATTTAAAAATAAAAATTTAAGAACTTTAATAATTATACCGTAATCCGTTTATTTATAAAATTTTGTAATTACGTACGAATATTTTGTTACCACAAAAATAGCATAATTAAATTATTAAACCGTTTATTAAAAAAATACCCTTTTTATAATAAAACCCAAATAAAAAAAAGCTTTCGAAAAAATAAAACGGTTCGTTTACGAAATTTTAATTCTAGCCTTTTTTCGATTTAATTAACCGATTAAAATAGAAATAAACGTATTTTCTAACGTAATTAAAAATATTATTTAATAATAATAAAAAAATAATAAATAAAAACCCGTAAAATATTTTTCGAAAATTATAACCCAAGTAAAAAAAGCGTATTTTATTTAAAACAAAAAGTTACTTATAATAATTTAAACCTTTAAGCATTTTTGCTTTAAATTTTAAAAATAAAAGTTTTTTATTATTATCGATTATTAAGCTTTATTATATTTTACAAGCAAACGCGTTTTTTTTACGCGTTAAATCCGATAAATCAATTTCTTTTTAACTTTAATATTATTTTTTAATATCGACCTGGTAAAAAAAATTTCGTTACGGATACCTTATTACGAAAAACGGCAAATTTACTTATAATTAAAATCCGAAAAAGGAAAAAAAAAATAAGCTTTAATTCCGTTAAAACGATTAAACTTTTTTATCGTTACTATTAATAAAGTACTAATTAAGGTACAAATCGAAAATATTTTATAAAGTATCGATTTGGTTAATTTTATCCGTTACGATAACGAAACATAAAATTTAAATAAAAAAAAATAATAAATTAATAATACCCGAGAAAATAATTAACGATCGTATCTTTTTTCGTACCATATTTATCCGTAAAATTTACGTATCCAAAATATTCGCATATTTTGGTTAAAATAAAATAACTAAGATATTAATACGGAAATATATATAACCCCGGTTTAAGCAAAATATCCGATAATATATTCGGAATTATTACGATTACCGTCGAAATAAAACGTTTCGAAATAAAATCCTGTAATTTTTTTATCTTTTTTTTATTCCGAATAATATTTGGAATTATGTCGTCGTCGACGGAAAAAATATACCAAAAAACCGCTACGGTTATAATTATATATAAATATTTATCGATAAATTTAACAGAATTATGGTAACCTTATTAAATAAAAAAATTAATACCGCCAAAGTTTTAATTAACCGATATTATTAATATTTATATCGTTTTTTTAAAATACCCGTTATTTGGATTAACGATAACGTAAAATAATTTATTTTTTAATTTCTGATTAAATTAAACGAACTTATTAATATAAAATATTATTACGGAAATACTTTATACCCGTAAATTTAAAAAGTTATTAAATTTACGAATTAAAAATTAAATTAACGTTTATGCTTTTATATTAATAAATACCAAAACGATTAAAACGTATATATACCGGTATTAAATTTTGTATATAATTTATTATAATATTTATCGATTAATATGGCCTTATTAAAAGTTATATTAAATAAAGATATCCGGAATTTATTATCGCTGGATTTAGATATAATAAAGGTAAAAACTAAATTAATTTAACGGGTATTAATAATCGTTAAATAAATTAAAAACGTTTAAACGTTTATTAAAAAACCGCGTTAAAAACGTAAAAACGTTAAAAAATATAAGTTAATAAAAAACGTTATTTAGCTGACTTTAAAATCGGCGATAAAGTTTTTTTCCGTAAAAAAGGTTTCGTAACGTAAATACCGATTATTTGTTTAAATTTATAATAAATAAAATTTTTTAAAGTTATAAAAAAATACGGATATAATTTCATTTTCGATTTGTTATTAAGTTATAAAATAATTAACTTATTTTACGCCGATCGATTACGTAAAGCCGACGATAACCCGTTATTTTAATAAACCTAAATATTACCGTTATTTAAAAAGATTAACGGTAAATTAAAATTTAAAATAAAATAAATCGAATAATTAAGATTTAACGGATGCTATAAAAATTACAATATTAAACTAAATAAAAAGATTATAATTTTACCGAAATATGGTATTCCGTAATTAACTTTAAAAACGTATCGATTATAGTAAAACGGTTTTATACGGAATATTTTAAAATATTTAAATTACCGGTCCATTTACAAAAATGGATACGCGTAACGGCGGTTAACGAAATTAAGGAAGATTATTCCGACAATAATAAGGCCGCGAAAATAAAAACCGGATTAATAATGAAAAAACGGTATTTATAATTAACAAAAATTCGTATATTTTTTTGGATCGTATATATGTTTCTAGGAAAAGGTAATATAACGGCAGCTACTAGGATTATACCGTAAGGTTGGTAACCGTTACGTAGGGCTGACAGTTGCTATACGAACTAGCTACTTGCCATATAGAGAATAGGGACATTTGTAAATTTTTACGCACTTTACGACTTTGCCTTTTTTTTCCTTCTTTTTTTCAGTTTAAAATCTTCGTTTATAGCGCCAATAAACTAGCTATTATGCTATATTTCACTGGCCGTAATAAAAGCTGTTACTTTAGTTATTATTCCTCTAACATTAACCTTACTTTCCTTTCTTTCCTTTGCCGTTTTTTTCCTTTTAGGGCTTAAGGCAGTTTTTCGCTAAATATCCGTATTTGCCATAATTAAAATAAAATGGCTTTTCGTTTTTATTCTATACGGGCTTATTATTTCGGAAGTTATTATTATTTCCCTTATTTTTATTTCTTTAAACGTTATAAAACCGTCCGTTATTTTTCTTTTTATTAATATGGTTTTAAATTTCGTTATAAAAATCGTCGATTAGTTACTGAAAAAAATAATCCGTTTACCGCAAAATTAATTACATCGTTTTGTATTAACTGCCAGCGCAATCCTTTACAGTAATAAGAAATATCGTAATATGCTTTTCGGTTTTAAGCTTTATACTATAACCTTTTACTTTTCGAAATAACTTCTAAAACTTAATAATAAACTGTATAAAATCTTTTTTATCGTATATAATTTTGTTAAGCTCCTTTTAAAGTAACCTTTACCGGGCTTTACTTATTGCTATATAAATTTTCCGTAAAATCCCTAATATTTTTATTTCCTTTTTAATACTTATAATTAACTTAAAAAACGCCCTTTTATAAAATTTGGTAATAATTTTCGCTAAACGTTATTAATTAATTTACTTTAGCTTTATACTGTCCTTATAACTAATCTTTTTTAGTACAAAATTAAGGACGTTACTTTAAAATTCTTAATTAATCTGATTTAACAAATAATTTTCTTTATTTAAAAAGAAAATCGAAACCTTTTTAATAAAATTTCAAATCGTTATTAAACTTTTTAAAATCCTTTTTCTGTTCCTTTAAACGGATACCTAATTCGTTAAAGCTATTTAAATTATTAAAGTTAAAGCCGGAAAAATTAGTAAAAAAATTATAATATCCTTTCCGTCGTTTCGGTAAATCCCTAAATAACCCTAAAAAAAGAATAAAGATAATAAATTATTTAAATCATCAAGATTTCCGCGTATTATTTCCTTTCCTTTAAACGGTAACTTCACCTTTTTACTCTTCTTTTTTTTCGGAAGGTTGGGCCTTTTAATACATTACTTCCTAGACTTTTTTTCGCCTTTTTTTAAGGGGTTAATCTCTTTTACGTCGCTCTTTTCGGGCATTACAACAGGCGTTACAATAAATGCTGTAACGGGTACTACAACGGAAACTTCCTTTGAGCTACTTGCCCAAATTATAAGGTAAACGTTCTTTAACGCTTTTACTTATATACTTACATTTTGCAAGCTTTTCCAACTTTGCAACGTTTTATTTCCGAATATATCCAAAAACTTAATTATTATATCGATCAATCGTAATATTATTTCGTTAATTTTTTAATTCTAAAACCTTATATCTTTAACCTTATTTTCGACCTATTAATATCTATTTTGCCGTATTTTAACGTTATATCTGATACCATGTATATTAATAACTAAAAACGTATAAAGCTTATTTAAATTTATTTCGGTATATTATTTTTGGATTAAGGTTTTAAACTTGTTTAAATTTGCTTTTAGCCTTTATTACTAAGGCGACGGGTTATTTTTTACTAAAAATGCCTCTTATTCTTCCGCCTGCTTTCCTTTACTATAAAATTCTTTATCTTAAGGAACTTCCTAATTGCATAAAAGTTCGGAATAAGGAAAAAAAAAAATTTATCGTTTTTTATATACTTCCGTCCTTTAAAAACGAAGCCGTTATCGGATAAATTGCTAATTTGCTTAGCAAGAAACTTCTTAAAAGTTTTGCGTTTTTTTGCTATCGTTAACTGCTACTTAACTTTTTTCTAAATTGTTAATTAAACGGTTCTCTTAAATCTTTTATTTTTTCTGTTAACTTAGTTCTCAGTCTGCAATTAACCATTTCGTATAACGTATTACGGTTGCCAATCAACCAAAAGATGCTACCATATCAGCGGTTATAATGATCGAATACAAAAATCTGGCGTAATTACTTTATGTTAGTTTTTTAAGTTCTAAAAAAGGACTAATTTAATCCGTAGGCAATCGCTCTTACATATACGATTAGGTGATAAAGGATCATTAATGGACAAAACCTGTCCCAGGCAGCATTCTGCTGCCTAGCCTGAACAAAGCTTACCAGCCGGTAACACCTGAAAGCATTAATTGCCGACAGGAAGATATTAAATAGGCGTTCGGTAAGTAAAGGGTTTAAAGATAAGTATCGGCCGGTCAAGTTCCAAAATTACGTTATAACCAGGTCGGAAATCTTGAAAAATGTTAACTTCTTTTTTCGAAAAGAAGCCTTTTAAGTAAGCGAAAAGTTTTGGTAAAAGCTTCCGGATTTGTTTTACGTATTTCGGATCTTTATTTTCGGGAAAAAGAATTTTTGGCCGTTATATATTTTCCATTTTTACAAAACGGTTAACGTTATAACGTTCGACTTTTTATTTTTTTTAAAAAAAGAAATTTTTAAAATAACGGAAATTTATTTTATTATTCCGTCCGTAAGTCGGTTTTTAATTTATTCGTTAATAAAATAATAATCATATTAATTTTAACGGCTTTTATCGCAAAAATAATCGGCTTAATATTATATATATCCGGTATATTTTTTTTATTTAATATATGCGATAAAATAATAAGTACGGATATAGGCATTAATATTAGATTATTTTTGTATTTTCTCTATAAACGTTAAAGGATTTAATATTATTTATTAACTTTGTTTATAATCCGGTTACGTTAATTAACGTTTTCCTGAATTTTAAGGTCGACGTACCCATTTAACAGGTATCGGATTAAAAGTTTAATCGTTAATAAAAACTTGGCTAAAGTTGGAAAGTTATTAAATTAAATAATACTTTTATTTTTACAATTTAATAATAAATTATATTTTTTTATTTAATTAAAACCAGTAAAAATGTTATATTTAATATTCATAATTTGAAAAATTTAATTAAGAAAATATTATTCGTTAATTTCCAATATTATAATTATTTAGGCTTTTATTTAGCCGGTAGGTTATTTCCGGTAATCCTATAACTAAATTAATTTTTTTAACCGGATAATACGAACTTATAATCGTTGTTTCGTTTACTTAATAAAAAAAAGGTTAACGAAAAGTCGGGTTCATACTTCGATATTACAAAAAACAATAATACGTAAATTAATGCTATTTATTTAAATTTGCGTAATTTTACCAAAAGTTTTGCATTTTTTGGGGTTACCTATTTCTGTTATTATTAATATACAAAGGATTATCGAAAATTTTCCGACGGTTTTACTTTTTTTTTATTTGTCGGAATTAAATAAATTATTCATTATTTTTACCGTAACTACTTTTTTTTGTTACGGTAATCGTTAACTTTATATTCCGTTTTGCCATAATTAAAGTATGTACCAGCTGTTTAATAAACTTTTTTCTTAACTTCTAATAAAGGCTTGCCGGTATTACCCGAAATTTTCGATTTGCCGGAATTATTATTCGAACGGAATTTTTTGTTTTTATTTTTCGGTTTATTAAGGTCGTATAATTAAGGCTTACGTTCTTGCTGGCATTTTTTATAAGCAAATTAATTATTATAAACGGCTATAATAATACAGTTATAAAACCTTTCGTAAATAATATTAAAATGGCGGTTATTTTTAAAAAGGAGTAAATTAAGGTTTAAGGGAATATATTTTTACAGAATTTATTTTTATTCGTTTTGGCGATTTTAACTTTTTAAACGAAAACGTTAAATTTAAAAATAAAATCGTAAATATTTTAATTTTTACCGGGCTTAAAAGTAAAAATACGGAAGGTTTTTTTAACAGCAAAAATTTAATTCAAATCGTAATATAATAATTTCAGTACTTAAATTATTTCGGTTACATAAAAAAAAGGTTATATAATCGATCGATAACGAATCTTAATTACATATTTAGCTTTTTCTTTTAAAAAGTTTATTAAATAAACTATACGAATTCTTTTGTTCCGAAAAGTTAATTTATTTATTTCGAATTTGTTTGCAACCTTACGAATCTAAGTATTAAATTTAGTTTTATTACTATTAAACTTGGCTAAGTCGTTAATATAAACTTTTTCCTTTCGGTTATAATTAAAATTTACGTTATTATTTCTTACAAATTTCCGGAAAGAGGGTTATATTACTATATTAATAAGGCGAAACGTATTAATATTATTAAAAGCGTTATTAATTATGTTTTTCCGGCAAAAGCGGTTAATATTATTAAAAAAAGGAAAGGAATAATAACTTTATTGAGCTTAAAAACGAGCAATTTCGTGACGGAATTTTTAAAATTTTTCTTAAATATTTTAATTATGGTTAACTATTTCGTCGATTAATTACCTATCGGGATTAATTTTTAAATAATTATGGTTTTGGTTTTAATAATTTTAGTCTTAGTTTAATAAACCTTTTATCTTTGCGGATTCGGCTTCGTTTTGCAGTACGTCGTTTTTTATACTTTGGTCTTGGTTTTGGAAAGGCATTTCGTTTTTTGTATTTTTAATTTTACCTTTAATTAATTTAAATTACTTTAAACGTCGATTAGTTAATAGGTAATTTTTTTTAACAAATATCTGGTTTTAATGCTAGTTAATCTGGGTTTTGGTTTTGGGTTTAGTTTAGAACGCGTTATTTTTCGTCGTTACGTCTTGACGTAAAAAAGGTATGGTACCTTATTTATTAATCGCTAGGCTAATAAAGAAAGGAATAAACTTAGAATAATATTGCGGCTAGCGAAATATAACATGGTAGCTAGTTTATTAGCGTTATAAATAAAGATTTTAAGCTAAAAAAAAGAAAAAAAGAAAGGTAAAATCACAAAGTTCGTAAAGATTTATAAATATCCTTACCTTCTGTGTGGTAGGTGGCTAGTTCACGTAGCAGCTGTTAGCCCTATATAACGGTTGCCAGCTTTACAGTTTGATCCTGGTGGCTGCCGTTATATAATTTACGTTTTTATATATATATTAATTTCTGTATATTATAACTGTTAATAATATTATAAATAATAAAATTGCGAAATATAGTGGTTTTTATAAAGCCGATAATTTATTAAAATATAATTATAAACCGGAAATCCGGCGGTTTAATAATGACTATTTCAAAACTAATCTTATTTTTTTTATCTTTAAAAGTTAATTTTCCGATTCCGTATTTCGATTTTTTAATAATTAGAATATTCAAATTATAAAATATTAACTTTAAAATTTAATTTAAATATTTCCGTATTATTATTAAGATATTTATTTATATTAATAATATGGCGAAAATTATAAATATTTGTAATGAGCGAATTAAAGTTTTAATAAATTAAAAATATTTGTTAAAGGTTATAAAAAAGGCAATTAAGTTTTATAACGCTAAAATGCGTTATAGGAATTAAGTTTACGGATCCGATAAATTAAGACAATTAAATAATTTTATTTGTACTATAATATTTACCGTTATATTGGGATTAAATATAAATATTTTAGATATTAATTAAATAATATAATAAAAAATTCCGAAACGTCTTTCGTTGAAACATTTATAGTAACGATTTAGTTAAACGGTTTACGGTAATACGCGATTAAATATAATTACATGTAAATAAGTTACAATATTTTCATTATATTAAACATTTAATAAGTATAAAAACGAATCGTTTATTATAAAGAAGGTTGAAATAGCGAAAAAATTTTAAATTGGATAAGTTAAAAACCGTAGTATTTTTAAAAATATAAAAGTTATAATAAAAATCGACGTAATTAATTTGGATGATAAAAAACGATATAATTTATCGTAAATAATTTCAATTAAACCGAAATAATTATTGAATTTTATTGTTATTTTTCGGTTAATTTAAATAATATTCGTAAATTTTTCAAATAAAATAATTTCACGTTATAGGTCCGAATAAAAAATAGGTTCTTATAATATGCGTTATTTAACGGTATATATATCTATAAATCGATTTTACTATATTTAAAAAAAACCAAATTATTATATTAAAAAAGAACCGCAATAAATCTATTACGGATAAATTCTGTTTTAATTTAGATACGTTTAATTTTATTTCTATATGAGAACTATTAAAACCGAAAATATTTATATAAAAATAGTTGAAAATTGGTTTGTTAAAAAAGGTTGTTTAAGAAAAAATAAAACTTTAGTATAAATAACGAACGAACGAACCATTGTTTACCTAATTATTTCCGTTAGTAGTGACAAAACAAAATAAAGTTTTATTTATATTAAATTTAAATAGTTTTTGTTCGATATATTTCCGCATAAATTAAATAAAAGTAAAAGTTTTTATAGGGTTTAACACGTAATCGAATTAATAAAAACGAGTTTGAATTTAATAAGTTATAATATTAAAACGTTTTAAATTTTTGTTTTTTATTTAGGTTATATATTTTTTTTTATAAAAAACACGTGAAACTTTACGTAAACCGCAGAATTTGTTTAATTTTAAGTAATAGGTCGTATTTTCATATTTCGAACCGATTAATATAAATTACGAATTATAATTACGTTATAAATTCGATAGATATCGAAAAGAATCGCGTAACCGCCGCAAGTTACGGTTCATACTGATTAACGTTTATTAATTAAACCTGTTCGGTTTAAATTGGTTATTAAAATTTAACAGTAATTTAAATAATTAAATATTAATGTAATAGACGGTCTATACGTTTTTACGGTTTAAAATTACGATTCCAGTTATCGTACCCTTTATATCCGTATACGTAATCTGGGATATAATAAATAATTTTAATTAAAAGCCCGTTTAGTTTTCTTTATTTATAACGTTGGTTTGAAACTTATAATCTTTTAACATTTTTAATTTATTAAAATTACTTTTATTACCGGATTCGAAATTATTTAATTCGTTTATTTTCATATCCCTATCGGAACCGCCGGCATTATTGAAATATAACGATACTTAATTTAACGTTACGAATAATATTTTAGAAAATAAAGTCGAAATAATAATTATTATTAAAGGCGGATAATTACGCGTTAAAAGTAAACGGTACTTATTTAACGATAATCCTAATTATAATATAAAATCGAAAATTAACAAACGAAATTTCGTTGGTTGTAATTAAGGTAAATAGCGAAAAATACGTTCGGTTTTAAAACGAGGTTACGATTATTAATAAATAGAGTATATTAAAGTTAAAATATAACGATAGAACTTTTTTCAATATTTAACGGTATATTTTAAAATTTGTTAAAATGACGTTATAGGTCTATTTCCTTTAATTTATTTAAATTTTTGCGGAATATTAATATTATCTGAAAGTTTACAATAAAATTCTTTCATGTTAAAATAATTTAATTACGTAAAGCGGCTAAATAATACGATTATATTAGTTAGTTTTATAATTCTAAGGTCGTTAAATATTATATAAATATTAAACTTTTCCGATTTGAAATAAATATATATTATTATAAATATATAATAAATTTTGTAAATACGGAATAATAATAAATATTAATATTAGGCGTTATAAATTATAATTTATTTTAATTATTAACAAATAATTTTCTTTAATTTATAACTTTTTATATACATCGCCGAAAAAAAAATTGTCAAATTTTATTTTTCAGGATTTCTTTTCAAATTTGTTATATTAATTTTTAAAATAGTTTTATTTTTTTTATTTATAGGATATTTTAGTTTGGATTAATTAATTAATACGGAAAATCGATTTTACGGGTAAATAAACGCTATAAACTAATTTTGGTTAATATCAGAATAATTATTTTAGATTATATGTATAACTATTTCGGCGTCCTCTTTTTTAAAAAAAAGATTATTCGAAATATTTAGGATTCCGGTTTTGTAATAAATCCGGAGTTTTTACGTTTTATAATTTTGTTTTCTCTGTAATCATAAATATTATCCTTTAAAGTTGAGTTTTAGTTATTATTTTTTTTATAGTTTATTTTCTATATTATTATTTTGTTGGTCGGGATTTTTATAATAACGGGTTCGTTTTTTCTTCAAAAATTATTTTAAGGTTTTCATTAATATCTTTCGAAGGTTATTATTTAGAATGTTACGTTTTCGTCAGGAATTTCGGTCATTATAGAATTTTTTAAAACCCTAATTTTACTAAGAATTTAAATATATTATTTAACGTTAAATATTTCGAATAAAGGTTTACCGGTATTTCCGGCTGCGGCTTTTAAAACTTTCTTTTTAAGATATTCAACGTATAAGGGTATAAGGTTCCGGTTACTTAATATTGAGTTTTCTTTTCTGCGTAATTAGGACATCGAGTATGTTTCGGAAATCTTTTATTTTAAATTTTATATAGGTGAACGTATCATCGGATATAATAAATACCTGTTAAAATTTTTAATCTTAATTTAAAATATATTACGATATTTGTAGATTTATTTTTTATATATATTTATTTAATTATAGAAGAATTATATATAAAAACGTATTTGTTTGTATTTAATATTATAAAACTTATATTTAAATACCGTTACATATATACGACCGAGATATACGAGCAAGCGAAACACTTTTTAGCACCTTGCAACAATAAATTCAAATATCTTAACAATAATATATCGTATTAATTCAAATTATTCGGATTTGTGTTCGCCAAATGTTTTTATAGCTGTTTTATAAGTACGCGTATTATATCCGGGCTTGCCGCAATCGCTCTATTTCCGTTTTTTGGTTTTAACCTTTTTATAATAATTACCTTTAGCGGCTATTGGCCGCATTTTTTACTACCTCCTTCTTTTTCGGCTGAAAAAAGTTTATCTTTTTTATATAATAAATATTCCTTTTTTTAAAAACGTTTATTTTTGGTTTTCCGATATTTGTTCAAAATAAAGTTCGTTTCGCGTAATTAAACGATTTTTCCCCGGAAAAAAGTAACTTCGTACAAAAGTAACAAGTTAATTTTTATTAAAAGATTAGCTGATTCGACGATCCTTATTAATAAGCTGCCTTAATGATTTTTAATTCTTTTTTTTTACATATAACGTCTTTATTTTATTTTTCTATAGATATCTTTAAAGGTTTTTGCGAGCGGAGAACAAATAAAACCGACAGAGGTTAGCAGAAAAATAGTTGGTATAAATATAATTAAAAGGATTTCGTATTCGGAAAAAACCGTTTTAAAATCGAATAAAACAAAATTAATTTTCGCGAATCCTGATTTAATATTATCGAACGTTATGGTAACTTTAAACGTATCGTAAAAGCCGGAAAAAAAGTGTTTTTTGGTAATATAGATATAATAATATTATATTAAGTTTTCGATATATAACGAATAAACGCGTTTTGAAAAAAAGAAAAAATACGTTAAAAGATTAAAGGCGATACGAAAAATACGCGGGCATATAAACGTAATAATGTCGTAATTCGCGTAATAGTTTCGAATTTTATTAAATAATAATTTTCGTAGCCGTTGAAGATAACAAAACGATTTAAACTTTTCGTATACGTCCGAATATATTTATTAAAATGTTAAATCCATTTAAAATTTAATTTAGTTATTATATAGTTATTATTATTATTTAATATAACATTTTAATCGGTTATTATTAATAAGTTATTACGCTATTAAAACTTAAAATAGGTTTTTTTTACTCTAATAGTAAATAACGATATAACTTAATTTTGGAAATTCATAACCTAAATAAGTATTAATTATCTTTTTTTATAACGTTTACTTAAATCTTTTACGTTTTTCGATATTAATAATTATTATATCTGTTATTATAAAAAGCTTTATTAAAAATCCAATTTAATTAAAATTATAAATATTTCCTTTTACGATATCGTATTTTGCAATAATAACCTGAATAAGCTTAAAGTATTTACAAAATGTTTTGAAATCTTTAAATAAAACTTGTTAATAATTAATTTTCCGATTTAAGCGTAATTAAAAAAGATTTCGTCGTTTAATAAAGCTTAACGCCCAATTAACCCCAATTCGTTCTATAACGGATTAAATAAGTAATAAATTTGCTATATCTTCAATGTATTAAAGCCGGATAAAAAACGTTCGCGTATTTAGGTTAAGGATTGGATCGATAATGAATTTCTTTCCGTCGGCGTTAATTTCCGTAAATTAAAAGCAATATTAATTCGGGCGTATTTACCGCTAAAACGGTTTGCTAAAATAAAATACGGAACTTTATAAATAAAAATTAAGTTTTTATAATTAAATTTCGAGTTTTTTTAACCTAAATAACTAGGTTCATTCTCGCTTCTTTGTAAGACGTTCCATAACGTTGGTATTAAAAAATAAACAACTAAAAATAGGGAGTTAAAATGGCTGAAAAAGTTTCTCGCTCGCTCGTATGTCTCGCTCGCATATATAAAACGTTAATATATATTATAAAAAGTTTTACGGTTTTATAATTTTGATCGGAATTATACATTTATTATATTTTAAGTACCTTTTATATTACGTACGTTATTATCGTTTATAAGTATTCGAAATCGTAAAACGGTTTAACTTATACGGTTTTTTAAATAATATACGTTAATTAAGTATATAATATGAAAAATATTTATTTTACGATTTTAAAACTTTATTATTTAAAAATCCGTAATTGCTGATTTATTAGTTTTACGGTTATATTTGAATATAACGGAAAAAAAGAAAAATATTATTTATTATTTCGTAATTTCATTTCAGGGTCATAAAAATTAAAATTTAATAGTATTAAAATATATAAATACGTGTTTCATCAACGTTTTATAAATTATGTATATATAATCGATAATTTTAAATTTTTCCTTAAATAGTATTTCGCAATTATTGTAAATAATATATACGTTAATCATTATATAACGGTAAATAAATTACATTTATATATATATATATATTAATAAACTTTATATTATAGAAGACTTATAATCTTACATTTTTATCGTATATTTATATAGCGAGAATTAATCATAATTGATTAATTTAGGTAAGTTTAAAAAAGGAAATATACATAATTAAAAGAAATGTAGGAGAAATAACACCGTAATTAATATACGTTACCTCGAAACTTAATTTAATAACATTTATATTTTAATATATATTTTAAATTTTCGTTATTTTTTATAATACTTTAGGATAAAGATATTATATTTCGCTTTAATAAATAATGGCGATATTATTATTATTATATAATATTAAATCTTATAAAAGAATATTTAAGTATAAAAACAGTTTAGGGATATTATAAATTTACCGATAATACTCTTAATTAATTAGGATTAAAAATTAAAAAATAAGATATAAAATGTAATAAATAGGATCAAGTTTGTATAATGGTATAAAATTAGGTATTATAAAAGAAATATTTATATCTTAAACATCGGAGAATAGTATAAGTTTGTTAATAATACTTTAAATTACGATTAAAATTTAAAAAGAAGATATAAGATATAGTAAACGTAATAAAGTTTGTATTTTAAATAATATCCGAAAATGTTATTAATATCAAAAGAAATATATAACGATTTATAATATATAAACAAAATTTATAAATAGTTACTAGATTGTAAAGAAGTCGCAAAATAATATATATAATTAGTATTAAAATATATACGAATTTTAGGATTATATAGTTATAGGTATAGAAATAGCGAAGTTTATACATATTATAAATATTAATTGAAAATGTATTATTATATGTATTATAACGAAATAACAATATATAAAAAGGAAATTAATAATTATATATAATTTATAAAAAGGTTTTTATTTTATTTTAAATTACTTAATATAATTTATAAGGTTTTTTAAATTAAATATATATATTAATATTATTATAATTATGTAATAAATAGTTAACGTACTACACAAGCTTATCGTGTACATAAGCTCGTCGCGCGTTTTATTTACCGTATTCACTATCCAACTTTAATCGTTTATTTTTTGACGTTAACAACAAAAAAAGTCTTCCAAAAAATTTCAGAATAAACCTAACCCTTTAGGTTAAAACATAAACCCAGAACTTAATTATAAACAGCTTTATATAATATATAAAATTCCCCGAATTTACTTCAAAAAATCGAATTTACGACAAACTTTCCCGTACCGATATTATCCCCTATTTCCGAAAATTAACGCCGACAGAAAAAAATTTGATTATCAAACAAATCCTAAACCTAAGTATATAAACATTTCTTATCCGGCTTTAATATATTAAAGATATAACAAATTTATTACTTATCCAACTTTTTACGAAACGCATTAAAATTAACTAGGTACCGAATTTTATTAAACGGCACAAAAAGATTTGAACGCATTTAAATCGGAAAATCTATTATTAACGGATCTTATCCGAAAATCCAGAAATATTTTGCAAATAATTCGTACTTATTCGGACTATTAATACAAAATATAATATTAGAAAAAAGGATATTTATAATTTCGACGAAATTAAATTATTAATAAAGTTTATTAAAATAACGGATATAATAATTATTAATACAGAAAAACGTAAAAGAATTAAAAATAAATTGTAATTATTTAAATTATTAATTTTTAAGTTTAATTTATATCGTTATTTATTATTATAACAGAAAGGAAATTACCTTATATCCTAGAATTAAAATAACTTACCGCTAATAATTAATTAAAAAATCGTATTAAATATTAATAGCTAAATAATAAATAAATTAAGTTTAAAACAAATCTAATATTTTAATAAAAATATTCGGGCGCATACGAAAAATTCGAAACGTTTCTTTATTTTTAACGGTAACGAAAATTATTATTCGATAAAATTGAAAGAATATCACGTTAACTATAACATTATCACATTTTGCATACCCGTACACTTTTTATATCGATTTTAACTATTTAATATATTTTATTCTTTTATTTTAAAACGCGCTTATTTACGATATATCGAAATTTTAATACGACGTTACTATACCTATATTCCCGCGTTTAACGCTACTATAATGTCCAATAATATCAAATCTAAATTCGCGAAAACTAACCTTATTTTATTCAATCTTAATAACGTCCTTTTTAAGTGCAAAATTTTTCTAGTTATACATACGCCAATCATCTTCCCGTTAACCTCCGCCGGTATTATTTTCCCCTCCGTAAAAACTCTTAAAAATATCTGGAAAATAATAAACCGAAAACAATACTTATAAAAAAATCAAAAATTATTAAAGTAACTCGTTAACAAAAATATTTAATTCGACTAATTTTATAATAAAAGGTTATATATTGCTATTATATAAAACCGCTTTTTTTGGTAAAAAAACGTTTAATTACGTAAAACGCAGCATATTTTAAATAATCGTCGAAAAACTTAAAATAAACGTTTTTTTAAAAAAAGATTTATTTATTATATAAAAAAAATAAACTTTTTAACCAAAAAAGGGTAATACAAAAACTTAATTAACAACGGCTAAAAGTAATCGTCGTAAAAAGGTTAAAACTAAAAACCGGAAATATGGCCTTTACGGCAAGCTCGGGTATAATGCGCGTATTTATAAAAAGTTTATAAATACGTCTAAAGAAAACGAATCCGATTAGTTAAAATTAATTTATTGCGTTATAGTTACTTTATTTGAATTTGTTGTCGCAAGATGCCAAAAAACGCGCGACGAACTTCTGGGCGCGAGGAGCTAATATAATACGTTAATATCTTTTATTTTAATATAATTTAGTATTATTTTATATACTTTTATATGTTTTATTATATTATAATATGTAAAATTAACTTCTTTTTAACATACTTATTAAGCTATTATGTTTTTATTCAATATTTAACATATCTATTATAATATATTTTATATAGTTTATAATATCGCAAATTTAAACAAATTCAGCAATATATTTAAATTTTCTTTTCGGAATCCAGCTAATAATATACTTTAAAGATAGTCGGAAAACTCTAAATTTCCGGCCAAATATATTGAATTCGTTAATAATATTTTAATTAATAAACCTGTGGGCAAATGTGGTGCAATTCAGTCTAGGTTGCTGTGTAAGTTTACTCATTTGCAACTGGGGTTGCGAGCAGCCAGATATAACCTTCAGCTCCTTTGTCTTTGCAATCCTAGGGCCACAAATCAAAGCCCTTTGGTTTCCTTCAAAGCTCTTTCAACAAATCACCTCAACTGCAGACAAAACCTTTTTATAAATAACGTTAAAAACGGGTAATAGAATTTTAAATTAAAATTAAGCTAAAATTAATACCAAATTTATCCGTAATATAGCATAACTTACGACCTCGTTTTAATTGAAATATTTCGTTTTAAATAAGTAATATTTAACCGTTTTAAAATTTAAAACAAACTTTACGGAAAATATATATTATACGTAACTGATTTTATATATTAAGTATATATTATAAGGTTATATTAATATAAAAAGAAATTCAAGAATTATAAATATCTTACATTTTTACGTTAAATTAAACGTGTATTAATTAAAAAGATCTTACTATTATTAATAATCTTTACATTTAATAATATCGTTAAAAACTTATATTATAAATAAAACTTTATATCTTTTGAAAAAAACCGTACTTATATAAATATTAAATATTAATAATATCTTTCGGAATATTTTCAACAATAACGTTCAATAAAACCAGATTTAAATTCTAATAAATTAAACCGACTTTATAAATTATAAAATTATTAAATTAATTACCGATGTATAATTATTTACGGTTTCCGTAATTTAGCAAAAAGATATATATAAATCGAATATTTTATAAAGGATGTAAAAAAGGTTTATAAGTTTATAAATTAGGCCGATTAATAAGGAAATATATATTATATAGCCGTTTTATACATGTCATAATTTACGGGGTTATACGGACGATAAATATGTAAATTACGTATGAAAATATAATAAAGAATATTTGTACGCGGTTTTTAAATATTCGATATTATTATACGGTCCGAATAAAAAAGATTGAAAAGATTTAAACCCGGATATTACGCTTAAAAGGAAAATTAAAACTAGTTTATAATTAAAAATATCTTGATAAATATTTTTAAAACGTTATTCGGAATCCGGTATAATAAGTTTAATTTTTATATTAAAAAGTCTTTAAATATTATTAAATAAAACTTTAATATTTATAATTAAGATATTTAATTTTAAAAATTTTAAATTATTTTGCCCATTACTTTAAAAAGATATAAATTAAAAAAGTTATAATCACAAATTATAATATTTATAAATACTAAAAAACAAAGAGACAAAATAAATAAAGATTTATCATGAATTTGGTCGATTTCGAAAAAATTCCCGAAAAATATAAAAGTTCTATATTATTTACTAATCGTTATTCCGTATATACGTTCAACTTTTATCTTAAAAAGCGAAAAGTCGAAGTCTTTATAAGAACATTTTAATAATTTTTAAAAATAATAATTTACTAAAACTAAATAATATCAAAAGCTTTTAAATATAATTACGAAACTATTAAAAATATTAAAATTTAAGTTTCTTTCGAAATAAAAATATATACGGTACAAACTTTATATACTATATATATAATTGCAAAACGGTACCGTAAAACGTTTAAAAAGTATAATTAAAAAAGTTAAGCTATAAAAAAAAGCATAAAATCAATAACCTTTTTATAAATAAGATTTTATAAAATAATAGTAGATTTATATAACGAAGTTTTAAAATTTCTTTTCTTTTAATAAAGATTATATAAATATTTTTATATTTATTCTACGTTTAAAAATAACTTAATAATTAAAAACCGCAAGTTATATTAAACGTATTTTAAAGATTATAATTAAAAAACATATATTATATTTATAAATATCATCCTTAAAAAAACCGCTTATAGAAATGAAAGTTTAAAATTCATTAATTAAAAAAATTTATTATACCGAATATTACTTTTAACGGAAAAGCTTTTTACCGGAAATATCCAAAATTTACGAAACAACTTATTACATATTACTAAAAAAAGGTTAACTACTTTATTACAAAACTTTCGGATATTTATACCTATTTAAATTTCCAGCTTATCGAATTAAAAAAAAGAAATTTAACGAATTTTTATAAAAGAACTAAAATAAAAACGAAAAAACATTAAGCAAATACAGCCTTTAAATGTAAAATACATTACATATAATATATAATAATAAAATTAATTCCTTTTATATTATTATTATTTTCGAACCTTTTTTAATTTTAAATTTTATTTCTTTATTTATAATAACATTAATAACCGTTATTATTAAAAAATTTATAAAATTTAAAAGAAATATTAATTATTTAATTTAATCAAATAATAATAAAATTAACCGTTACCGGCAGTAAAATAAGGTAATAATTTGGGATAAAATATTCCTATGAGTAATTCCGGCCGAAAAGAATTTTGGAAGATAAAATAACGCCGGATAAATTAAAATTTAACGTTTAACGGAAATAAAAAAAATAAAGAATTTATCGGTACGTTAAATAATAAACGAATAATTCAGCTAAAATTTATAAAACCTTTTAATAAACTTATTAAATATTTTAATAGTAAAACGTTAAATCGAAAAAAAAATTTTAATTTAAAAAAAAAAACAAATAAAATATACCGGCAAAACTTATTACTACCGCTTGAAAAATACGAAGACTTAAAACTTTCTCCTATAAAAATAACTTTCTTAAAATAAAACGTATATACTTATAAAAATTTTTTTTACAATTACATAATTTAAAATTAATAAAAACAGAATTAAAAATTATTAATTATTGAATTATATATAAATATACGTATATAAATTTAATAAAAACGGATAATTTCAAAAATATAAAACCTACCTTATTATATAAAGTAATTAATGAATTAAATCCTTATTTAAAAATTTATATACGTTAACTTTAATAAGAAAGATTTTAAATATTTATAATAATAATTATTTATTTCTATTTAAAATTTATTTAATGCAACGTAATAAACGTTTTCTTTAAAAACAAAATATTATATAATATATTTATAAAAATGCTCTTAAAATATAAAAAATAAAGAAAAAAATTATATTTACAAAAACCTTATACGCATTTCGAAAAACACATTTATTATAATAAAAAAGATTTATTATTATATTACAAAAGCTAAAATTTAAATTTATTTCTTACAAATTATATTATTATATTAAAAATAAAATGCGAGTTTTTTTTTAAGTTAATAATATTATTTTAATTTATTACAAAAAAGGCAGATTAACATAAATATTATTATAATTAAATTATAATTTTTTAATAACTAATAAAAAATATATATTATAATAATTCTTTAAAATAGAAATTATAAACAATCGATAAAAGAATTAATTTAATTATTTTAATCCCGTTATATTAATAAACTTATTGGTTTTTTTTTTAATAAAAACAGGCTAATTTTTAAACGTTTATAAAATATTAAAAAAGAATTTTTAAAAAAATATTTACGAATTCGATTAATAAATATTAATAATAAACAAATCTTATTATATATATAATAATTATTATATAACTCGATATTATATTTACCACTTTTCGTTTATTCCGCTTTAATATAAATTTAAATAATAAATATTACGACACCGCTTCTTATTTAATTAAATGTTTATTTAAATCGAAAACGTACGTTTTATAATTCGAAAATATAAATATTTACTTTATTAATAATAATATCGAGCGAAAAAACTTATAAACATACGTAGTAAAATCATTTAATAACACAATTAAATAATAAATAAATAAATAAAATATAATGATTATTTTTTACTTAAATTCTAAAAGAATTATATTCGTTTGATTATTAATTAAAAATTTTAAAATATAATTAAATAATTTTAAAATAAATTTATAATATAATAATTAATAAATTATACGTTTTATTAACGCCGAACTTATTTAATTATAAATAAAACCTAAATATATTAATATATATAATTATTAATTTTAATAAATAATTATTTAAAACCAAATTAAAATAAACTATATTTTTATAAACGACATGTTAACGTAAAAATTAATTAAAGTTTTACCGGTAACAAGATTTAAAGAAATTTTAAAAAAAATTTATTAATAAATATAAAAAATTCAAAATTCAAAATTCAAAAAATACGGAAAGTATAACAAAAAAACTTTAATAAAATAAAGGATTAACATTATAGAAAAGAATTAACCGGATAAATTTTAGTACCCAAAATCGTATAACAAGTTAGCCAGTTTCGAAAGAAACAGTTTAAAGGGGTATGTTAGATATCAGGGGTCCTAAGCTGGACAGAACGCCACGGAGGTTACCTGTGGCGCAGGATAGGGACTACACCAGCCACATCCACTAATATAAGCCCTGACCGACGCGGTCAAAGGCCTCCATAATCAATACAACAACCAATATACACACAATCCAAGGTTACGCAATATCTAACATATACATAATATTTTACTATGGGCCTTCCAAAGGTAATTCGGTATAAAAGAAACCCGTCCAGCTATTTTTTTGGCCGTACGGATTATGGTTGTTACGTCGCCCCCAGAAAGGCGTTTCGAACGGAAAGTTTGCCGATAATAAAAATTTTAGCTTATTTTATTTAATATTTCTATTAAACCAGCTCTAATTAGGACGTTATATATATAATTAAAAAGCCTTTTTAAAGCTGTATATAATACGAGTTTCTTTTATTTTATGATATATTTTTTTTTATACCTGTAAGTTTCTAAGATAAATTTTTAAAAATTTATATAAGAGTGCCGATATGGCGCTCAATATTTTGTACCGTACCATCACGCCCGACTTTTGAGGTTTGGGTGTTTTTGTGGGTCATTTTCCAATTGGGTTAGCGTGCTACCTGGAGCTACGTAGCTGCGCCGTAGGCGCTAAACCTCAAAAAAAGGGCCTGATTTTAGTGTGGCAAGTCAAAGGCCCTAAAATAAACAAAACGTCACAAAGATTACCTATGGCTCAGGGTAAGGAGTACACTAGCCACATCCACTAATATAAGCCCCGACCGTCGCCGTCCTCCATAATCAATACAATTATAACAACTGTTTTGACCCCAACACTCAATACACGTTTATGTCCGACACGATAAGGTAACTCGTACCATAGTAGAGATCTGCCTTATTCCGCCAGCCATCAATACAGCCATATTAACGTCCTTACACCAGTTGACCAAGGAGTGGTTTATCGTCGAATAATACATCCCACATGCTGTGTGTGGTTTTGTTCTTCGGGGCATCTCTACGTGGCTCCTGTTGATTGGTCCCATGGCAAATACGCGAATTCCAGCCAATCCCCGGAGCCACCTCTACGGGTTCCGCAGTTGTGACTGTTGCTGAACAAGGCCTGGCTATGATGCCTTTCATGCCCTGACTATCTGCATCCGTAATTACACGCTCCCCTTAGTGCTTGGCCCTCAGATATCTATTCGATATTGGTCCATCTCCCACTTGGTCCCGACAAGTGGCCAGAAACGGGATTTGTCGATCTTTTCCCAGCTGGGGCGTTCAATTCGACAACGAGGTTGCTGCCAATCCAACCCCTTCCCTCCGTGAAGCCCTGGACAGTAAGACGATTTCCTGCTACCTCTTCGAGCCTGAATTTAAAAGCATTTGCTGCGTTCTCAACAGCCAAAGGCACTTCTGCTTTAGATTTTCCGCATCTTTTTGGCCATCTCGATGTGCCTGGAAGTTATGTGAAGGCAAAACAAGTATCTGCTCACCAATGGCCCTCAACATTCGAGTCGATAAAGGACCAACTATGTCAGAATCTCGAAGCATGCCTGAGCAAGACGAAGACGTCACGGGCTCTTTGGCGTACCGCAGCTCGGCTCGGACAGCTCAGCTCTGTAGTCTCTGCTGCAATCTTGATCTGGAGACTATGCTTCGCACAGAAGGAAAAGAGAAAACCATGGGCCGTCTCTCAGACTATGCTGACCCAGAGTGCCCGTTCTGCAGCCTTATTTCCAAGGCTATCTGCCTCGCTTGGGGCTCAACAGCTACCCCTCCACTCAAGCTCTTCATCCAAAGTCGAAGCCCCTTGTCCGTCAAAATGTACGGTCGAGTAAAACACCCCCAGCCACGCCTTCAGCTGGCAGTGGACCAAAAGCCACCGAGCTTTCAGCAAAATAGCGTCACGGTCAGAGAAATCGTGCGAGTGAAGAATCGTTTTATAATCGCTGAAATTGAATCCGTACCTGAGGAGTCAATGTCCTCGAGAGCAAATGAGGAGCCCTTTCTCTCACGCCGCGGCGTCGGGGGCCAAATCAATGTTCCGCTGCTGAAGCACTGGCTCGAAGATTGTCAAAACCATACACATTCCAAAACCGTTCGGAGTCGGAAGAGTCCCAACCTGTTCCAGCACGAGGACGGCTTCCGCCTCATCGACGTGATAGACGAGTGTCTAGTGCAGAAATCCGAATGGTGCGACTATGTGGCCTTGTCATATGTTTGGGGTGGAGTTACGCCTTTCCACAGTACCACGAAAAATGTCAAACGCCTCAGTGACCCGAAGGGGCTGTCTCCACCGCAAGTAGCCTCGGTCACTAGCGAAAGAATCCCTAGCACCGTATTGGACGCTATGGTGCTCACGCGAAACATTGGGATGAGATACCTCTGGGTTGATAACCTATGCATTGTTCAAGATGATCAGAGGGAAAAATCACGGTTGATCGGAAGGATGGACGAAGTCTACGAAAATGCAACTGTTACCATTATTGCCGCTGCAGGCAGCGATGCGAACGCAGGGCTTAAAGGGATCAGTCCTCGTAAGGGAGTTCCAATCGAAACGACAAAAGTTGTTGACATTTCATCCGGAAGAACATACAGTCTCGCAATCTGCCCGCCGTCTCTGTCGGAACAAGTGCGAAAGACAACTTGGAATACACGGGGTTGGACATACCAAGAACAATGTCTTTCACAACGCTGCCTTTACTTCACGGACGAAGAGGTCTTCTTCAACTGTAGTGAAATACAATGGAGAGAGAGCTATGTCTTGGCACACGTGAAGGGTGAATATTCCGATCTCCAAGTCAGAACTGGACCACCATGGTGGACTAGAAACCTTCGGAAAGACCCTGACCCGACACCATACCGGTACATGGGAGACCTGTCTAGTGGGCTGGACATCAAGGCCTACCAAAGTGCGGTGCAAGACTACAGCAGGAAGAACCTGTCATTCCCAGAGGATGTATTCAACGCTTTCGAAGGCATCTTCAACCGTTTCAACAAATATGGAGGATCCTCTGAGTTATCGATTAAGCCAACACAAGGCATTCCTATCCATTTGCTCTCTTTAGCTATTCTCTGGTTTCCCTCAGACGGCTCCCGAAAAAGACGGTCTCAAGTTACGGAGTCGGAAGCGCCGTCTTTCCATTACTCGACGTGGTCATGGTAAGAACCCTTATTTCACATCATCCACCATGTACTAACTTCTATAAATCACCAGGGCTTCCTGGATTGGTGCAGTCGAATTCGTCTTCGCCGACAGTCGCTGGCTGTCCAGGAACATTTCCCAGGCCCTCATCAAAAAGGTACCGATATATGTGACTATTGCTAGTTGGTATTATGGAGGCTTTAACCGCAGGTGCTGGTCACACAATGCTTGGAAAGCCGCGGGCGAAGCACAGAATGATGTTTCCGGAGACGTGGCAGATGACCTTTCCGTCACCAGAGCTTACCTAAGTGAGCTCGGTATAAACGCTGATGAGCTGCTTCGCCAGTCATTGCTCGAGGCACCTGAGAGTCTAATAGACGGTGAACTTGGGTTCTTCGGCGCATATCTCCCTGCTCGGGAGGTTAGACTCTCAACCCGAGAAGGAGTCCGTGTTGGAACTTTGGAAATATCCTGTCATCATGGGGAGTTTATGTTTGACGGTGAAATGGAGGAGGTCGATGAGTTTGTTCTTGTTGTTGCTGGCAACACGATCACCAAGCCTCCGGACAAATATACGGTGTTCTTAGGTCTCCATACACGAGATGGAATCTCCCGTCGAGTTGGTCTAGGATTCGTCAAAGACTCAAAGTCATTGAAACCACGGTGGAAGTACAAGCTCTTCAGAGTAGGATAAATTCACCGACAAGGAGAGTCTAAAGCGGTCTATACTCTGAGAATGTCAGATCTGTTAAAATTTGATTCGTCTTGAGCGCCTGCTGGTGCGCGCTCCAGCGGTCTCTTTTACCTGCAACCATTTGGATGAATTAGCCTGCCCATTCTCATTGCGTGGACTGCAGCAACAGAAGAGCACACCCACGGAGATTGAGGGGCGGGTGGCGAAGGCTTATGGAGGGGGCGATGGAAGAGAACACAGAGTTGAGACGCTGGATGACCAGGTTGAAGAAGTTCGGTTGAATGGACTGCAGACACTGATCCACCAGCGGTGCTCGTCCAAGTTGCGACATATGCTAGCCCCAAGAGGCATTTCTGAGTGCACAATGGCCGGTCTGTATTTTCTGCTGTATCGTGTCCGCTCCGCTGCGTTGTCTGAGATACGGAGACGAAGAACGAGAACAACGAACATCGACGGCCAGGCAGTCTCCACCGGCCGCGGCCCATGCAGCTTGTATATGCATTCGTTGCGCTACCCGCCGCTGGATGCATTATGCTCCTGTCCGAGGCACGAGAGAGGGACGTCTCAGGCAACGGTGTGCCAGAGAACATGGCGGCGGCAGAGAACAGGTTCGAGTTGCAGAGCGAGGCAACCATCAAGGACCCCCCGAGTTTTTGACATGCGCCCAGGCCGTCAAGAAACTGGTTATGCATAATGCCAAGCGTGTTCAAGATGCTGTGCACCCAGCACCGCCGAACTCGTCCTTATCACCTGCGCGTCTAACGTCTTAGCTTCCTTCCACCAGCCTTGCTTCCTGTACGCCGATGCCAAGTTGGCCATGCTGTTGAGCGTGGAGGGTTTGACGTAAGTTAAACTTCAAGACTTTGTTTCTGAATCACGTTCGTCGACGAAGAGTAAGACGAATTTTATTCCGTCTTTAACCGACTAAAGAGTTATAGTAATATAGCCATTTTCTTCCGAAAACCACGTTATAAACTTAGGTTAAAATGATCTCGGAATTAATGATTTGTTTTCGTCTTTAAATAAAATTCTTAAGGTAATTAAGTTTCCGATAAATACATTTGTCCTTTTAGGTAAATAGGATTTAAAGTTTTTAGTTTCGTTAAATTCGAACTAATTCTTTGTAATAATTGTAATAAATTATCAAAACTCTGCAATTTATTACTCCGTTACTTTTTTATTAAAAAAAATAAAAATAAAAAACTCGTACGGTAGTTAGTATTAGCGCCTTTTTTTTCAACGTTTTTATAATTATATATAAAGTATTTTTAAAAGGCTTTTGCTAGCATGTTTTGCTTTTATTAAACTATAGTTTTTTCTATAGATAGTGTTCTTTTTTAAAGCTTTTTTTAAGTTGTCGAAAACGGAATATAGGATAAATTTTTTAGTTATATAATTACTCTTTTAATTTCATTTACCCTACTAAACTGTGACAGCTGGGCAAGTTAATTAATTATTAAACATAATTACACGTTTATGTTGCTAGTTTTACCGTAAAAAATTAAACAAATAATAAGAATATTAGATACGTTTAGTAATAATATATAGTTTAAAGTAATTAAATAGTTAAGTTATATTATAATTATTGCTTTTTAAATTCTTAAAGAGAAAATAAGGATTTATGTTTTAAACTAGACTTTTTTAGTTTTTAAGATTTATTCAGATTTATATTTCGTAACCTTTCGTAATATTAGTATCAGCTAGCTGGGGGGTACGTAGCGCACCCCATAAACGGAAAGGTTACCTACTGATCGGCATATACATGTTCCGTGGCTAGATTACCAAGAAGCTAAACGTGTCCTATAGAATACGTAATTAGACTAATATAACAATATAATTAAGGTTCCTTATATTTAATAATTAAAAGTTTTATTCGTTTAATTAACGTTATATATTAATTAATTAATTATTATTAAAATAATATAAGCTGTATATTAATAATAATTATTTATATACTTTATTAAATATAATAGCAACCATGTTATTAACATCCTTTATTATTTATAAAAAAGTTAAAGATTAAGATTATTTTAAAAAGGAATTTTAGTTTAAGGCATACGTTTTTAAAATCTGGGACTATATCGATCCTGATTAGTTATATCCGTAACCTATTAAACCTATAAAACCCGATATAATTTCCTACTTAAAAAAATAAGTCCGTTTTCCGACATAAATAAATACCTTATTTTTTATAAGAATTATGAAAAAAAATTAATTTTATAAATTAATTAACGAATATTGTTAAGATAATAACCGACAACAAATAAAACTTATAATTAGGAATATACGGTATATATTTATAAAAATTGAAAATATAATATTTTTTATAAAAATATTAACAATTTAATAAAATAAGTTCTTAAATTTATATCTTTAACGATTAAATAAATAAATTTTTTTCAAGAAAGAATTTACGAAAATAATACGTTATGCTAATTAAATCTGACAAAATATATAACGATAGGTTTATAATTAACATTTAACGGAAATACCGCGAAATATTAAAGCAAGATTCGAAATTTATTAAAAAGTTAAATAAATAAATCGGGAAATAATAAAAAATTATAATTATAAAGTAATGATATAAAATTCTAAAAACGAATACGATAATCGGATAAGTTAACAACTTATATATAACCGTAACTTCTTTTATAAAGTTTTAAAAAAATTTAAATAATGAAAAAACCAAAATTAAAAACGGTACGATTAATTATCAAAAAAACCGTTATTAACTTTTTAAATTATTAGGCCTAAAATTATTAACTATTTATGTTACGAAACGTTAAAAGGGCGCTTCCGACGTTTTACGGAATTTTCGCGGATCCATCTAAATAAGACGATTTTAATTAGAATGATTTTAAGTTTATTAGCTTCCAGTTACGTAATAAAGCTTTTGGATAAGGGTCGAAACGAGGTGGCCGTAAAGGTTTATATTCGGATCGAAATATTAATAAATAAAAACGTTAAAAATTAAACGTATAAAATATCCGTTATAAAATATATTTAAGTATTTTATATAAATTAACTTATTAAAACTATACGTTTTTAAATAAAGCCTTAATAAGATTTAAGTTTAATAAAATAGTAAAAGTTATAATTAAAAAACGGATTATTTTTAATTAATTCTTAAAGAAAAAGATCGACAGTGTATTAAAAATTATGAATAAATTAATTATATAAAAAAATATTATTTCCTAAAAAAGGTAAAACGAATTTTAGTATATTTTTTATTTTTTAATTAACATAACGTCATAAGCGTTTTATTTTACCTTTTTAAAAAAGTTTTATCCTAAATTTAAGATCGATAATATATATTTTTAATTTTATTAATAAGTTTTTAAATTTTAAACCAACAGTATAAGGCGATAAAGTATATGTAAATAATAGTTTCGTTTCGATTAAGGGGTACGGAAAGGTTAATATATTATTTCGAAGTTTTAACGGTACGAAAACGTTACGGTTATATAACGTAACGTGTTGCAAAAAGTTTGTATATAACTTAATATTATTTCGATAACTTCGAAAAAAAAATATTAATAAATAACTAAAGAATTAATGATTTTATTTATAATAAATATAATTAAGTAATTATTACGTTAATATATACATTTAATTAATTTCTTATTAAAAATATTAACGTATTAATTCTTTATGTAACTTTTATTATTTATAAATAAAACGTTAACTTATAAATAAAAAAGCTTTTACGTATAAGTAACAGTATTATATAATACCTAAAACTAGGCCATTTAGGCCTTAAAGTAATCGCTTAGTTGCAGTTTTATATAAAAAAAGTCCGCTTAAAAAGTTTTATAATAATCGAATATTAAGTATATAATAAAATAAAGGCCAAAAGATAAATACGTTACGAATTACGGAAAGAAGCATCTTAATTAGGATAAAAAATTGCCGACGATTTTACAAATTTTGAAAAAGAACTTGGAAAGGCATAAATACGTTATATTCGTTACCGATAAATATTTAGGATTTTTGTAAAATATTTATTTTAAAACCCGAAAACAAAATATATTAACTATAACGTTTTAATATCTTTTAAAAGTTTTAAAAAACTAAAATAAAGTTTTTTTATAAATAATCGAATATAATAACGAAATCATAAAATATTATTAACTTTAAGATATATTCTAATCGCCTTTTTTTAATATTAGATTTAAACCTTTAATACCGTATATATAAGATCAGAACGGAAGTACAAAACGTTTAAAAAATGTAATTAAAAAAAGGATTATAATACAAAATAGCGTTAAGTTACTTATATTTTTAATCGTATATATTTTAAAGCAGTAATATATTTATATAACCGTACCTCTAAATACGTTTCTTTTTGGCAAACCTTATATCAAGTTTATTATATTTATTTAACGTATAAAAACGGCGTTATAGTATTTAATCGGAAACCTTAAAAAGCTTATTTACAAGTTTACAGTTATATGGCCCATATTATAACGACCACCGTTATAAAAAGAATAAATATTTTAACAGTTAAATTTTAAAGTATCTATTAACTTTTTCGTCGGTTACCGATTAATTAATACTTACAAGATTTGGAACCCGTTAACGAATAAGGTAATCGTTATTTGAAACGTTTAATTTAACAAAAAAATTACCTTTTTAAGTAATATTAAAAATCTTAAAAATAATTTTTTAATATTACGGAAAATAAATTATAAAAATTATTCTAGTAAATAGAAATATTTAATTAAATTAATAACTACTACCTTTATATACAAAAAAAAAGATAGAAATTTAATCAAAATAATTTAAATACCGGCTGGATAAAAAAAAAGAATTTTAAAGCGGCATAAATATCGAAAAAAACGTACGAAATGGAAAAAAATAAGCCTACTTATATAAAATTAATTATCCTTATATAACCGTTATATTCAAACCTTTTCCGTCCTTTAAACTATTACCGTTATTAACGTTTACCTTAATAATTATTATAATTATTACGCCGACGGAAAAATTAAAGATAACTTTAGGCTTTTATTATATTATTTAATTTAAGGTAACAGTAAAAAACGAAGATACTTTACGAATCGAAGTTAACTTTCCGTATGTTTTGTATTATAAAAGTGTTATTAAAGTTAGTTATAAAATATCGGAAGTTATATTTAATGCAAAACGAATAATTTACTTTATAAATACGCGTAATAATCGGCCAGTAAATTGCGAAAATTTAAGGAAATTAAAAACTCGAAATATACGTTATTATAATCGAAAAGGCTTTATAATAATAAGTACGGTATTTAGGTTATAAAATCAGGTATATAGGCAAGATTTACCGTTATTACCGTAAAATTATAAAAAACTCAATATATATTTTTTTGAAGAAATATTCAAGAAAATTAAAAAGGTTTATTTATAAAGTTATTAAAAAATATTTAAAAAGTTATTAATTATTTTTGTGCCAAAAGCTTTTTTCAAAAATATATATAAACATATATTTATAAATTTAATAAATATACTTAGTTATAAAAATGCAAAGTTTATTACGTTATATAAGGCCATGAATAGCTTAAAAACGTTTACAGTAATATATACGTATTTATATTTATTAAAAGGTTATTTTAAGCTTTAATCGTTATTACGGCAAAATTTAATTTAAAACTTAAGTAATATAATATTATAAACGCTTTCGTTAACGTAAATCTGCATTACGAAATATATATAAAAATATTTTTAAATTATATATACCGTAATAAAATACTTTTATTTAAAAAGGTATTATACGGATTAAAGAAATTACATATATTATTGTAAAAGGATTTTATTAATATTTTAAAAGATTTAAAACTTAACTTTTATTTTTACAAACTTTAATATTTTATTTGCTAAAAGGTATTTTTTTTTTTTTGTAAACGAAATTATTACGGCATAACCTAAAAAGAAATTAAGGCCTTATTAATTAATTAATATAATAAATATAAAAACGGTATATTTTTATAAAAGGTAAAAACTTATAATAATTCTTTAATATCGAAATAATTAAAAATAAATCGAATAAAAAATTTTGGTTATTTTAATTTAACTTTATAAATAAATTAATTAACTTAATTCTTAAAAAAAATTTAAATAACCTTTTAAGAATACTTATAACAAAAATTAAATTATTACCGAATTTTAACTTAATTTATTTAAGTTTTATTAATAAGTATTAAAAAAGATCGGGTTTATTTTATACGTTATAATTAATATATAATCCGATATATTATTTGCAGTATTTAAATTCGTACGATTTAATTTAAACTTTAATAACGTATATTATAAAATAATAAATTAAGTTATATTATACTTAATTAATACCAAAACGTTAACGTTATAGTTCGACGGCAAGGATTTATTGAATATTTAAAATAATACCTTTTTTATAAATAATACGATTAATTAAATTTTTTTAAAATATATATTATAAAGTTATTCCGAAAAGTAATAAAATAACGAGTAAATAAAAAATATATAATAATTATTTTTATAACCGAAATAAAGTTATTATTTTTTACTCAAGTTGATAAAAAACCCTTATTTAACTTTTAATTATTTAAAAAATTAAAACTTGGTTTAAATATAGAACCGTTAAATATATAATATAATAATTAACAGATAATACGGCTAATTAATGCCGACGTAACCTTATTAAAAACGAAATTACGGTATATGGATATATATAATTATTAATTACGAAAAATAATAAAAAGGATTTAATTAAGGTAAATTATACGTTTACGGGGAATATATTGGCTAACAGATTAATTAAAGCCCTGTTACGAAAAACCTTTAAGCATTTTAAAAAGTAATTAAAATTATTGGATATTATAAAAACCCTGAACCGACGGAAAAAATCTTTAAAAAAGATTTTAAATAAAGAATTAGCTAATTAAAAGGATTTAATCGCCGGAAAAAAGATAAAATAAATAGTTATAGTTTAGGAAGTAATAAAGTATAATAATTAACGCCATAAATATTTCAGGGCGTTAAGGGGGTGTGTTAGCTAGCTGGGGGGTGCGTAGCATACCCCATAAACGGAAAGGTCACCTACTGATCGGCATATATATGTTCCGTAGCTAGACTACCAAGAAGCTGAACGTGTCCTACAGGACACGCAGTTAGCCTAATACAACAACATAACTGAGGTCCTCTATATCTGACAATTAGAGCTTTTAAAATCTTGTTTCGACAGTACTTTTTAATCTATTAGTTGTTGACTTATAATACGATTTTCTTTTTTTAATTTTTCTCTCCACAATTTTAATTTTTATAATAATGATTTTCTTTTTCTTTTATATTATTTTTATTATACCAAGACAGATCGTTAGGATTCGTACGATTATATATTAAATCCTATACAAACCGCCATTTTGAATATAGTTTATTTCCAATTAAAATTTTCTAGGTACGCTTTGTTTCGTTTATTTTAAATATAAAAAGAAAAGTATAATGTTAATAAACGTTTTGTTAACAAGTTTAACATGCCTTTTCGTTTATACTATAGTATTAACCTAAAGTTAAAGTGATTAAAATATAAAGAATTTTGATTTATAAATATCGTTTTTATAATTAAAAGAAATTATATTACGTTTTTTAATTGTTAACGAGATAATTTTACGTTTATACTGTTTGCTTTATTAATATAACTTATTTTCTTAAAAGTATATTGAAATAGTTAACTAGAACCTTTAATTGCTGGACGAATATAAAGAATAAAAGAAAGTAGAAATTTAAACAGCTTTTATATAGGCCGTAAAAGTAATTGATTTGCTTAAAGTCTATAATATCGAGTGGCCGTTTAAAGTGGGATGAGTTAATGTGTTTTTGCTAGCGACCCAGAGGCTATTAGTAAAGGTCTTTTAAAAGGTGCTAGGCGTTATAAGATTTTTGGTAGATTTTAGTTGATTAATTATTGCGTTTAAGCGTTTTCTTTTCGGATATTAAGTAATTTTTCTTTTACTTCGCATATTAGTATATTGTTAATTACTACTTTAATCTATTATATAAACCTTAACCGTGTTCGTTATAAACTGTAATAAAGAAATATAAAAGAAATATAAAGTTTATTTATAAAAACCAATTTTAATAAATAATGTTTCTTTTTTAATTTATTTTTAAAACCTTTATACGAGCTATTATATTTATAAATAAATATTGAATTTAATTATTTTATATAAATAGTTTCAGTTATTAGATAATTTCTTTTAAAGATTAACTCTTTCGACCTTTTTTTGTTATACTATTATTATATTTGTTTACGTTCGAATTTCAATATTGGTTTCATTTTCGCGTATAATTATTTAGATCTTTTTAATCTAAGATTCGTTTTAATATTAATTCGTTTTTTTAAAACTTTTATTAAGTTTTAATATAAACTAGAATTAATATTAATTAAGGTTCTTTTAATATTACAATAACGTATTATATATACGAATTACTTATTCTTTTAACGATTTTAATTAGTTAATATTACAAAGTCGAATAGGTTCAAACCTTATTTTCTAGGCTGAGCAATATATAAAATATTATTGACGATATAATTTGTACGAGAAATGTTATACCTAATATCCTTGAATACGATAACTAATTAATAACCTTTACTGTTTAAATAAATTAAAACTTTAATTGTGTAAAGCGTTATTTTAAAGCCTATTGTTGGACCCTTATAACCATATAATTTCTCAATTAATATCCGCTTAAAAGGCTTTCATATCTAGTTATCGATATATTTCGATTTTAATAAACCTTATACTCGCTAACTCTATAATTCGGTAAGGTTAAATAATATAACTTAAGAAATATTAAGTTCTATACGGTAAACTTTAAAAATAAACTTTAAAGCAAACCTTATTTACGTATAAAAAGTTAACATTTTTCCGAGCTCTTATTAATCTTAATCGTTTTTACAATTTCTCGAGTTACTTGAAATAATATACTACGCAAATCCGAATATACGATACCGGTAATTTATAACCGCAAAATTATTTTAAAAACTCTCTTATTAACGGTATATAATTTCTAAAAGATTACCTGACGAATTAAAATTATTATATTATTATTAATTTAATATTCTTTAAAATAATTAATTTCGGGTTTTAATTTTCGGATATAATTTAATTTACGACAATAATAATCATCGATTTTTGTAAAAGCATATATCGGAAAATATAACGATTATAAAGAAACTATTACCAAAATTTAAAAAAGCTAGTAATAAATTTAAAAACTTCGAAATTCAGATTTTAAAACGATACAAACTAAAGAATTACGAGCAATAATTTGCCCGGTGTCATAACTAAAGAACTTAGCTTATTACTAGACGATCGAAGAATATGTAAAATATCCCTAATAAAAAATCTTGGCTTACGTATTTAATTTAATGAGTTTAAAAAGTTTGGCGCTTTAAGCTATTTAAGGTAAAGAAATAGCTTAAAAATCTTAACAGGTTTAAAAGTTTAAGCCGCTTAAATACTTTAAGTTAAAATTAATACATATTTATTTATTATTTTTATAATTTAAATAATCATTATTTATAATAATTATTATTTATTATTATTAAACGTAAGGTTTACCGTTAAGGTTTGCCTTTAAGGTTTGCCTTTAAAGTCTGCTTTTAAGGTTTATCCTTATAGTTTACCGCGTAAAGCTTAATATCTCTAAAGTCATATTAACCCTGCCGAACCCGTAGAGCCAGCGGGCATAAGGTTTATCAGGGTCGAAGCTTATCGGCAACCACGCATTGAAATGGAGCAGGGTGCGGAGCCCGGTACATGGTTCGGCCGATCAGTTAGTCAGCACCTGACATGTATTTCTAGGAGTCCTTTTCGCCGGGCGCAACCCCGAGACACTCACCACTCATCATCGCTCATAGCTTTTGCTTGGACTGGTCTCAACACCACAATACAGTTTGCGTTACCTTAATATCTCTTGAACCCTGGGCTCAATCGTGACACTCTCTTCAATTATGCACTGATCAGGACCAAATCTCCCCGTCCCAATTCAGCATATAAGCCTCCTAACCTAACATCAATCGAAAAATTGCGTACTTACGGGGGCCCAACAGTCGGCTTCAAAGTAAGGCTTTATGAGACCGAGGTATTAATTTATCCTAACCGTAAAACCATTAATTAATTATCGTATTCGAAGGTACTGGGTATAATATTTATCGTATAAATTATCTCGTATAATAAATTTTTATATATTTGGCTTAGCCTGGAAATTAAAGGCTTGAACCTATTTAACATTGTATTAATAAACGTAATTATTATTTTATTATTTGAAATTTTACGATATTATAATTAATATAAATTATATAATTAAATTTATGACCGTTATATATT
This sequence comes from Monosporascus sp. CRB-9-2, assembly GCA_004155915.1. Lineage (NCBI taxonomy): Eukaryota > Fungi > Ascomycota > Sordariomycetes > Xylariales > Monosporascus > Monosporascus sp. CRB-9-2. The sequence goes on from QJOA01000307.1 coordinate 63,313, forward strand.
ATAAGTCTTTATTTAATAATACCGTTAAACTTAAAATATAGTTTAAAATATTTCTATTTAACAATTTTAAATAAAGACTATTAAAATTAAAATTAAAATGTTTAGATTTTACGAGAATAAAATATTTAAACTTTTTTTATTTAAATTAAAAAACGTTTTCGATTTTTAGAAGTAAAAAGCCCGTTAAACTAGATCTTTACCGTAATACTCTACTTTATTGGAAATAGTATAAATTAATTTAAGCTTATTATACGAAATTTTTTAAAGTTAAAAATTTAATAAAAAAAGATGGTTAGGAAAGTTTTTAAAGGATATATTACTTTCGAAAATAAATTCCGAAATAGTTTTATTAATTTAAATAAAAAACAAACCGTAATTTAAAATATTCTTGATTATAATATAAAGAGTCAACGTTTAAGTATATTTATCGGCAGTTGTGGTGATTTGATGAAAAGAGGTTAAAAGAATTCAAAGGGCTTTGGTATATGGCTCTAGAATTGCAAGGACAAAGGAGTTAAAGCCTATATGTGGCTATTTCTGTTAACCACTGCGTAACCTTGGATTGTGTACATTGGTTATTGTATTAATCATGGAATCTCTTAACCGCGTCGGTCAGGGCTTATACTAGTGGATGTGGCTGGTGTAGTCCCTACCTTAAGCTATACAGGTAACCTCCATAGCGTTCTGTTCAGCTTAGGACCTTTAATATCTAACACACCTTTTTAAATTACTTCCTTTAAAGTTGGCTAACCTATTATAAGATTTTGGGTATTAAAATTTATCCGATTAATCCTTTTCCATAATATTAATCCTTTATTTCGTTAAGATTCTCCTACTGTAATTTTCGTACCTTTTTAACTTCGGGTTTTTTGTTTATTTATTAATAAAATTTATTTTTTAAAATTTATAAGTCCTTTTACCGGTAAAACTTTAATTAATCTATTTACCAATATATCATTTATAAGTGTATAATTTATTTTAATTTAATTTTAAATAATTATTAATAAAAATTAATAATTATATATATTAACGTATTTAAGTTTTATTTATAATTAAACAATATCGGCGTTAATAAAACGTATAATTGGTTAATTATCGTATTATAAATTTATTTTAAAATTATTTAATTATATTTTTAATTTTTCAATTAATTATAAAATAAATAACTTCTTTTTATAATTTTGTCGGCAAATGTGTTGCAATTCTTCAGGCTGGGGAGGGGAACTTGCTTGCTTGATTTCTGTCCTACAACTGGGGGTGGGGAAGCAGCTACATATCAAAGCCCTTTGGTTCCTTTTAACGTCCTTTCAACAAATCACCACAACTGCCGACAAATTTAAATAAACCATAATAATTCCGTTTTTATCGTAAAAATAATTAATATATTTTATTTATTCGTTTATTATTTCATTATTTTATTAAATAATTTTATTATATAACCTCCTATACCACCTTACCGCATGCACCACCTTACCGGCTAACTTTTAATACATTTTAATTACCTAACTTTAATTATCCATTTTTTAACACCAACAATATGGAACGGCTTACAAAAAACGTACGAATAAACTTAGCCATTTAAGCTAAAAAAACGAGACTCAAAACTTAATTATACAACATTTAGTTCTATATATAAAATACCTTAATCTCCCTTAAATAAATAATATCGTAACAAATTTTTCCGAACCGATATTATCCTAAATTTGCGGAAGTTAAAACCGACCGAAAAAAAATCGATTATCGACCGAATTTTTAACCTAAATATATAAATATTTCCTATTCGGCTTCAGCATATTAAAGATATAACTAATATACTACTGGCCTAACGCGTTACGGATCGCGTCGGAATTAATTAAACATTAAAATTTGTTAAACGGCAAAAGAAACTTTAAATACGTTTAAATCGGAAAATCGATTATTAACGGGTCCTATCTAAAAATTCAAAAGCATTTCGTAAATAATTTAAACTTATTCGGGTTATAATTACGAAATACGGTATCGTAAAAAAAGATATTTATAATTTCGATAAAACTAGATTTTTAATAAAACTTTTTATAAAAACGGGTATAATAATTACTAATACCAAAAAACATAAAAAACCTAAACAAACGTAATAAAGGAATAAAAAATAAATTATAATTATCCAAACTATTAATTCTCAAAATTAAGCTATACCGCCATTTATTATCATAACAGGGAAAAATTACTTTAAGTCCTGGTATTACGATAACCTATTACCAACCGATTAAAAAATCGCATTAAATAATAATAACTGGATAACAAATAAATTAAATTTAAAATAAATCCAGCATTTTAACAAATATACACGGACGCGTACGAAAAGTTCGAAACGTTTCTTTATCCTCGACGGCCACAAAAGCCATTATTCGATAAAATTCGAAAAATACTACGCCAATAACAACATTATCACGCTTTATATACCCGCGCATTCTTTATATCGGTTTCAACCTTTTAACGTATCTTATTTTTCTATTTTAAAACGCGCTTATTCGCAATATATCGAAAACTTAATACGACGCTATCATACCTATATTACCAAAAAAAAAAATTCTTACCGGCTTTTACGACACGTTTCAAACTACCATAACGTCCGATAACATCAAATCTAAATTCGCAAAAGCTAATTTTATTCCATTTAATCCTAATACCGTTCTTTCCGAATTAAAAATTCTTCTAATTATACCTACGCCAACCGTTTCCCCGTTAACCTCCGCCGGTTTTATTTCACCCCCCGCAAAAACTTCTAAAAATATCCGTAAAGCAACAAAACAAAAATGATATTTACAAAAAAGGATTAAAAATTATCAAGGTAACTCGTTAATAAAAATACTTAAGTTAGCTAGTTTTATAATAAAAGGTTACATATTGTTATTGCATAAAGCCGCTTTTCTCCGGGAAAAAAACGTCCAATTATACAAAACGAATCCTATTTTAAATAAACATTATAAAACTAAAAACAAACGTTTTCAAAAAAAAACACTTATTATACAAAAGGGACAAACTCTTCTGGCCCAAAAAAAGGGGGTAATAAAAAAATGCAGCTAACAGCAGCTGGAAAAAGTTATCGTAAAAAGGTTAAAACCAAGAAACGGAAGTATAACGTTTACGGCAAGCCCGGATATAATACGCGTACTTATAACAAAGTTATAAATACTTCTAACGAAAAAAAAATCCGATTAATTTAAATCAATACGATATATTGTTATTAAATTATTTGAATTTGTTGCTGCAAAATGCTAAAAACCATCCGGTAAGGTGGTACATCCGGTGAGGTAGTGTGGGACGTTATATTTATAAGTTTTTTTAATATTATTATTAAGAAAAGAAATTTCGTTTTAATTATCGAATATATTTATACTCCGGAATTATAAAACGTACGTCCTTAATTCGAAAGAATATTTAATTAAATATTAAATAATATCGTAATATGTATTATTTAAATTTATATTAAAGCGGAATAAAAAAAGTTACGAATATAATACCGGATTATATAATAATTGCTATATATATAGTAAATCCGGTTTATTATTAGTATTCGTTAATCGAATTTATAAGTATTTTATTATTTTTAAAAAATTATATTTTATAAACCTTTAAAAATTAATCAGTTTTTATTAACGATAAATCAACAAATATATTAATATAATTGGATTAAACTAATTAAATTAATTCTTTTTACCGATTTTTGACAATTTCCATAGTTAAAAATTACTATAATCTTTGATTAAATAATAAATAATTATAATTTAATTATAATAACATTTATAAAACCTTGTTTTTCTACAATAAGTTAAAACGATATTATTAACGTAAAAGAAAATAAAATTTTATTTTAAATAAAATACTATAATTCGTAAAAACTAAACTTAAATTTAATTTTTTAATATAATAATAAATTTCTTTGGTTATAATAAAGGTATTTTTCGAAATTCGTATAAAGTCTTTTATTAATATAAAATTTTCTTTATTTTTTATACTTTAATGGTATTTTTATAAATATACCGTATAATATTTTAGTATTAACGAAAACGTTTATTACGTCGTATTAAATAAGTTTTAAATCGAAATAAATAATTATTATTATAAATATTTTAAAAAAACTTTGCTATTAAAGTTAACGTATACGTATTTTTAAATATAAATTTAATTTATTAAATATTTCGTATTATAAAATGTGTTTTATATTTTTAACATTACTCGTATTTACTAAACTTATATATATATATATATTTATATATAATATAATAATTAATAACTTTTAACTTTATTTTTATTAATTTTAAATGACGTAATTATTTTTAAATATATTTATAAGTAAACTTATTTTATTTTAAAAATGCTTTTTTTGATAACGTAAAACTTTAAATTTTTATACTTTTTAAGTAATAATAGCAAGTTTCGCCGGTATATCCTGCTTAATTTTTCTAAATTAAACTTAGTTTTTTCGGTTAAACGTTTTGTTATAAAAACATTTAATAAATTTACTAAGACATTTCGTAAATTTCGTTTTAATTATCCGTTTATTATTTAACGTACCGATTAAAATAACCTTTTTGCTTACATTAAACCTTATTTTTTAATTTACCTGTCGTTATTTTATAACTCGAATTTCTTTTTCGACCAGAATTAATAATAGGAATATTTTATTTAAAATCGTTACTTCATTTTATTACTAATAACGATTAAATTTACTATTATTCGGTTAAAATAAACGATAAATATTTTTTAACGTTTCGTAATTTTTTTAATAATAACGGTTATTAATATTATTATAAATAAATAATAAAATTTAAAGTTAAAAAGGTTTCGAAAATAATTATAATATAAAAATAATTAATTTTATTATTAATATACCAGACAAGCGAACGGAATACATAAACCAAACGAATATATTTTGGCATATTCTAGCCACCCAACTTTAATCATCTATTTCTTAATACCAATAATATAAAACGGCTTCTAAAAAAAGCGAAAATAAACGCGGAAATTTAATTATGCCACATTTAATTCCTATATTAAAGCGGCAAAATTACGTGATATAAACGATATCAAGGTAAACGTGCCTAAAGCGATATTATTTTTAATTCGCGAAAATTAACTCCGACCGAAAAAAAATTAATTATCGAACGAACTTTTAACTTAAATATATAAACGTTTTTTATCCGGCTTTAACATGTTAAAAATATAACGAATTTGTTACTTATTTAACCCGTTGCGATACGTATCGGAACTAATTAAGTATCCAATCCTATTAAATGGTAAAAAAATATTTAAACCGTAAAAATCGAAAAATGAATTATTAAAAGTTTTTATACGAAGATTTAAAGATATTTCGTAAAATATTTAAGTTTATTCGGGCTATAATTGTAAAATACAGTATTCTAAAAAAGGATATTTATAATTTCGATAAAACTAGACTTTTAATAAGATTTTTCATAATAGTTAGTATAATTATTATTAATGATAAAAAATATAAAAAGTTTAAATATATTTAATAAATAAATCGGAAATAACTTTTAATAATATAAATAATTAACTTTTAAAGCTGGGTTTTATTCTTACTCATTATTTATACTGGAAAAGACTACTTTTTTTGTTAATTTGCTGATAAATTCTTTTTATCTAATTAAAAGATTATTATTAACGAAAACGGTTAAACGATAAATAAATTAAGTTTAAAATAAACCAAATAGTTTAATAAATATATTAAAACGCGTACTAAAAGTTTAAAACGTTTTTTATCCTCGACAGTTACGAAAATTACCATTCGATCGAAATCGAAAATTACTGCAAAATTAACGATATTATTATATTTTATATATTTATTTAATTTTTTTATCGGCTCTAACCTTTCGATATATTCTATTTTTCCGTATTAAAACGCGCTTATTTACTATATATCGAAGGTTTTATACCACATTATATTACTTATATTGCCAAGGAAGATTTTATCGCCGGTTTTTACGACGCGTTTAAAACTGCTATAACGACCGATAATATTAAGTCCGGATTCGCAAAAGCAGGATTAATTTTATTCGATCTTAATCGCGCTTTTTTCGAATTAAAAGTTTTAATTATACCTATACCGACCTTTTTTTATTTATTTTTATTAACTCCGTTATTTTCTTAGCTGCAAAGATTTCTAAAAATGTTACTAAAGCGATTCGATAAGGACGTTATTTGCAAAAAAAAAAAAAAAAAAAAAAAAAAAAAAGAATTACCAAGATAATTTGCCGACGAAAATAATTAAAGCGGTTAATTTTTTAATCAAAAGTAACTTAATATTTTTGTACAAAAACGCGTTTTTTCGGAAGAAAGACGGTAATTTTGGCGAAAGAACATACGTCCTTAATAAACGTTGTAAAATTAAAAATATACGTTTTTAAAAAGGAAAAATACTTATTATAAAGAAATTAAAGGCTTTCATAATTAAAAAAAAAGGTTGGTTATAAGTAATTACAGTTAAGAAAGGCTAAAGGTAGTTATCGTAAAAAGGTTTAAAGGAAAAAACGGAAATATAATATTTATGGAAAGCTCGGATATAATACGCGTATTTATAAGAAAATTATAAAAACGTTTAATAATAAAGAATCCGATTAATTTAAATTAATTTATTACGTTATGGTTAATTAATTTGAATTTGTTATTACAAAATGGAACAAAAATTATTCGCTTTGCTTCTATATTCCGTTCGCTTGTGTAGTACGTTATATATAATATTTAAAATATTCTACGTTTAAAGTTTATATTTATTTAACGTTTTCCGTTTTTATTTAAATATTTTTATAAAAGTTTATTAAAAAGTTTATTAAAAATTTTATTTTCCTTTTAGCTTAATAAGTTAAAGATTTAAGGAAATATAAATGTTCGAAAGTTTTATAATAAAACAACCAAGTTTTCTTTCGATAATATATAATAAATCGTTTCGTAAATTTCCGATATTTTCGGTAAAAAAAAGTTTTGCGTTAAAGATAATATCTTATACCGTATAAACCTTATTAATTAATAAACTTTGTATCCAGTAAATATTTATTAAGTTATATTGAACGAAATATTTTATTTATATTTCAAAAATTAAATTTACGGATATAACGTATATTGTATAACTGTAAAATTTAAGATATATTTAATATAATTTTTAATTTTTAATTATTCAGTTATTTTTAAATATAAAATAAGTATAAAAATATTTATATAATAATTTTTAAAATAGAAAATATTTTGGAATTCTATTATATAAATATACCGGTATTTTATAAATCTTTACTTATAAAAATTAATAATTTTACCTTTTTCTTTTAATTCGAACTTTTTTTAAATTATATTTTCCGAACGATTCGTAATATTATTTTATGATTATATATGTAACTTATAAGGTTCGTAACGTATATATTTCTTCTATTGAAAAAAATGTAAAACCTTAATTCTTTTAATAGTTTCGTTATTATGTTTAATAACCTTTAATAATATCTAATTTTAGTAAATTATTACTTTTAAAAATCCCAAAATAGCTTTATAAAGATTTCGGTTTTTCGATTTTTAAAGTAAAGGTTAAACGTATAACCAGAATAACGATTAATAAATAGCATAAAAGTTGTATATTTTTCAGAAATTTTTCGAAATCGAAAAAATTAATTACAAATTTTTATTTTCTTTTTAATAATTTAATTTCAATTTTTCGTTTATTTTACCTTTTCGTTTTTAAGTATCCGTAACGATATAATTTATAATTATTAATTTTTAATACGTACTTTTTAATAAGAATCGGTAAAATAAAATAAAACTTTTAAACTCAAATATTCTTACCGTAAATATTAAACTTTTATTAAATTAATAATCGCAATTTTTTTAATCCAAAAATTAAAATTATTACGGCAAATTATAAATAATACTTTAAAAATATTTATTAAAACGTTTTCGATTATAAATTAATTCTAACTGTTCGTTAAATAATAAAAAATAATATTATCTTTTTAATAGAAATAATTATTAAAAATCTTATTATTTTATTAATACTCTTTTTTTCGGAAAAAACGTAAAGATATTAAATTATATATAAAGTTTTCGTAATAAATTGCGTTATATAATTTTATAATTAATAAATTAATTAATTTATTAATCTTAATATCGATTTCCCCGGACCTGAAAATAAATACCAATAAATCGCTTATATAAACGGTATTTTTAAAAAGAGTTCGTTTAAAGGTAAAAACCTACATAATAATATTAAAAATATAAAAAGTTATTTCTAAATTAAAAGCTTTTATTTATATTATATAAAAAACAAACTTTAACTTTTTATTATCCTTTGAAAAAGTTAATTATTAAACTTTTATTTTAAATATTTTTTTAATATGGGATTGTATTTTTTAATATTATATCGTTTATTATTCGGTACTTAATTAATTTTTATATCGGAAAAAAAAAATATTTAATAAAAACTTTTTTAAAGAAATACGTAAAAATATTTAAAAGGTTAATAAATTTATAAACAAATATAATAATACTTTTTCCTTGTTATCTTTAAATTAAAATTTTAACATTTCCGTTTAAAATAATTACGTAATTTTTTCCTTTATAACTTTTATTACTTTAAAATTCTTCTTCAGATCTCTTTAGGAATTAATGGAAATTATTTCCGATCGTTTTTTCGGTTAAATTAATTTTTTAATCGTTTTTTATTTCGATCGGCTTTCTTTTTTTCCTATAAAGAGCTAGAAAAAATACGTTTATATTTTTTCTTTAAAACTTTATAAATTTATATAACTATTTATTCGTTTCGGATATTAATTATAACTTTCAGGTATAAAAGCTTTTCATTTATAATATTACTTTAACACATTATTCGAAAATTCGAAACTTAATTATTTAAATCTGAAATTATTATTATTAATAAAATTTTAACCCAAACTCTATAATTTATTATTTTAGGCATTTTATACTTAAAATCTTTAATTATAATCTTTTTTTATCTTTATATCCACTTTTTCATTTTTTTATATAACTTAGTATAAAACTTAAAATATTAATAATATTAATTTTAAAGATTAGTAACCAAATCGTTTTCGTATACTTTTCCGGTGATAGTTAATGTTATATATTAATCCTTAAAGTTTTAATCTTTTAATAAGGTGGCCTCTTAAATAATTAATAATATTAATAATATAACCTAATTAAAATTCTTTTTTAAAATTTTCCAAATATCGTAATATATTTTATCTTTATATATAAATTGACTTTAAATTTAAATATAAATCTTTTTTTTATTAATAATTAAATCTACTAAATTTAAGGATTTATTAAATTCGTTTTATTAAAAGATTTTTATGATCATTAATTCGTTAAATTATTATTTCGATACCGTATATACGTTTCTTTTAAGAAAATTCTAAATCCGTAATTTTTTAAATTTAATAAGCCAAATTTCGTTATTTTTGAGGTTAATAAACTTTGAAACGTTTAAATTATCGATTCGCTTTCGGATTCGGTTTTTTAAAGTACTTAATCCTTAAAGGTATTATATATTACCAATAAAATAAGTGAAATTAATATTATCGGTTAAAATAAATATAATTTAAATAGAATATACGTATCGTTTATAGACGTAATTAATTTTTAAGCAAATAAAACCTTTAATTATTAGATATTATATAACCTTAGATTATATATATTAGTTGTTATATTAATTATAAAATCCTTTAACTGCGTCCGTCAGAGCTTATATTAGTAATTATAGCTGGTATAGTTTCTACTCTAAGCTATAGAGGTTAACTCCGTAACGTCCTGTTCAGTTTAGAACCCCTGATATCTAACAGCTTCCCCACCCCCAATTGTAGAACAGAAATCAAGCAACTAAGTTCCCCC